>JBBPLS010000415.1:0-19147 GCA_038089895.1 Boletellus ananas | reverse complement strand
TTATCGCGGTCATGGTCACGGCCATGGTCGTGGTGATCGCGGTGACCCCGGTGCTCTTCCACAGAGGTGTCGCGGGCGTGGTGCCGGCCATCGTCTTTGTGATGAGGGGGTCGATGAGGGGGGAGACGATGAGGCGGAAGCTTCTTGCGCTCTTCTTCCGAAGTGTCGCGGGCATGAGGACGACCGTGGTGATCGTGGTGATCATGATGGTCATGGTGCTCATGGTGGTCACGGTGGGGTTCCCTGTGCTCCGCTACCGCAACCTCGCGGACAGCAACATCAGGGATGACAGCCGCAGAGGCCATCACGAGGAACGCGAAAGCGAGGAGAGATCCAGAAAGGCGCATACTGAGCAGAGGTGAACAAAACAGAAGAGGTTTTCGACTGAATGTCCTGACCTCCCCCTTCGAATCGCCCGAGCTTTTATATGCCCCGCAACTCAGTGAGGCACCTCGATTCCGTCCCTGCCCAAGCTGCCTGCAACGTCTAGCGTCTGAATGAAATCCGCGCCAGGAGCGCAAGGCAGTGTCAATTCGATCGGCTGGCCTCTCGTGCCTCGCAAAACAAAAAACCATTGGTGTCCCCGTTGTTGATTGCATTTTTTTTTTTTCGGTTTGATACTGTCTGGATGACGAAATGATCGATCCGGTGTACAGCCGCATTCCTCTTTGGAATAGGGCTCATTCCCGAACCGAAGGGGTGATATGAATGATTCACGGACGAGCGAACCAGGATAGTTCGCGCCCCCCTTCATGAAGTTAAAAACCATGATTCGCAGCAGCTTCTGCACAATAAAGGCTGCATGGATGAATCGAAGAGAGAACTGCACCCTGCACATCGTTTAGTAAGCCACGTAGTCGTAGCCTAGAACGAAGACCGCACTCCAGACAACTCTCACCCCAAACTCGACACGCGGCCCTGGGCCACGCAATCGCCGTGTCTGTCCCCTTACCGTGACCCCGGGCTGTTCGCATCTCTATTTGAGGGCTTGCGTCCGCCATGGTCCAAGTAGGGTCATAGCGAAAATGATGTTGACAGTGCTGATCTCCACCGGATTAGGAAGTGCCACGAGGCGCGTTCAGCTGTTCGACGCTGTCCTTTGCTTCAGCTCGAACACACCCAGGAAGGTCTGATTGCACCCCGAACCAGCCAACGTCGGCCATCGCGCAAGCCAAGAGACGTACACTCATCAGGGAAGACGGTGACGAATGGTGTCGTTCTCGAACGACGTAAGCATGAGGGCATGTGCGGCCCGGAAACTTTGTTGACAACACACCCCGCAGGGTTCGTCGTTCCTCGATGAACTTCCCGTCACTTCCCCGACCGGTGAAGAAGCAGTGAGTGATGGCCGAGATCAGTAAAGCGGACGTCCCAACCGTACAATTTGAACCGGGGCAGGGCTACCTTCGAGCGGCGAGACCGAACCCATACTGCCTGCATATCGCAGAGGGTGCCCGTCACCATTCCGAGTGAGTGCCTTGATGGCGTGCTTACCCAGTCGGATCCCAAAACGTTCTTCATGATGACCCTTACGACACCATCCGTGTTCCTGGGCCAATGGTTAGCCGTTGTATCTAGACCGAGCAAATATCACTTCATGGTGATGTTGCCAGGAGGGTATCGTGCGTTCTCAATCAGGAATCCAAGCGGGCAATTTGCACCATTTCGGAAAAAAAAAAAATCCGCCTCTCGATTGGGTCACGCCCTTGTCCTCGTGGGTTCTTGATCATGCTAACTGTCGACTGTACGTTTGACGATGTATCCAGGCCTGCGAAACTCCAGCCCCGAGACCTCCCGGAGTAGCCTACCTGATATATGACAGAGAGCTAGGCTCACTCGAGAGGATCCCCGCACTTCCCTACTTCCGGGCCGTACCCGAATCGAAGGAATATCTTTTTCGATGCCTCGAGGTATATGTCTAGCTCCTAAGAGACACATGCGATGCGGGTCGGTACGTACCGTGCTTGAATTTGACGCCTCATAAGAGATAATCAGCGGACTCAGCCGGATATAGATTAATGTATTTACGGTACGAAGCAACCTCAAGGCACTGCTGTACGCCCGAGCTGGGTGGCAAACCGGCATATCCTATATTTACCTCTCCGAGGACGTGAACCCTATACTCTGCGTCGAGACGGAACCTTTGGTTTTTCCCGGGAGGTGGTTTGCATAGCACTCCAGGTTAATAGTAGCTCTTTTCAATTGCACCTCTCTCGCACCAGGACTTTGACTTATCGGCTGCACGACAATCGAGCATGTGTATACCGGACGGCGCGCACCATGCATCAGGATAATGCAGCTTTGTCCCTGATTTTAAATCATTGTCAATGATGGCCGCATATTGTTCATGTTGAGCCTGAATGAAATCAGGTCCGCCGTCTTATTTGCGCTCGCCTTTCCGCCAGACCTGCTTTGCAGTCACCGTTTAGACAAAACCTTATCCTCGAAGGGGAAAAGTGGACAAACATCTCGTACATTGTCGGGTCATGGAGCGTGCCAATGCGGGCAGTGGTCGCTTCTGCAAAGAGGCTGGACCCATCGAGGAACGACATTATTGCCCGCTTTTGGGATGGTGTCTTTCAGGGACCAGAACACGCAGCGAGATATGATGCATCCATCGGCTAAGTCTATCGATGGAGCTAAGGAGGGGGAGGGGTAACGATGAGACACAAACGCGTTGATTCTCATTTCGGGAATGATGGGCGGCATCATGGAGACGGAGCAGGGTCTTCTCGACTGCTTCTTATGGCGTTACGAATGGCGTCACGGATCCACGTTTATTCCCACCGCGTTGTCGAGCACTGCCATTTCAACTATTCCCCTGTAAGATGTGCAGCACTCACCGCGTTCCACAGTTGCCGCTTTGCGTATGCCCCGCGCCTCGCCCCGCGTCCATACAACATGCTCACAAAGTTGGTACGCGAATGGAGATCGTTCTTATCGCTCGTCTGGGTAAGGAACTACCGTCCCGAATGCTCATGTTAGGAAAGAAAAGACTTTTCTGCTGCGCGGTACGACGTCCTGGTCAGTCTGGCCATGTATCACAGAGAGGCTGAACCTGTTCTTTGAGCACGCGCAGAACGGGCACCAGGTGACGACGATGAGACTATCATACCATATGGCAAGTCTTCTACTTGCTTTGATCGCTCTCCCAGTTCGATTGACATCCTTCCCTCTCGTCGTCCAGGAAACATATAGTCCAGATGACAGAGTCTCCAAGGATTTGACCTCCATCCAGTATGTCCGTCGAGGTTCTCTTGGTAGTTCAGGAGGATCGATCAGATCATGGCCCGACCAGTGGGCTACTGGCTAGCGGTGGCTCCGACTGGCCTGGTGCTGCAATGAGGAGGCGTATCGATATCAGTGTGACGAATGTGCAGTGTAAAGTGTACAGTGGAGCAATATACCTTGAACTGTGTCGCAGCAAAAACGACATGTTGAACTTGAAAGATTGGAGCAGGTGGTGTCCATAGGACGCCAACCACTGCACTGCTCGGAGGTCTGCCACACCACTATCACCTCGCGGGTGCCATCGAGCAAGGATAAGTACGAGCAACGCATTTGAAGATGCTCAACGCCAATGGCAAAGATGATCGACTCGGGCCGGCGGGAGACCTTGCCGCCGCACTCAACGCGACGACACGAAGTACGTCTGACTTGCTTCCGCCTATCGTTGCTGTGTCATTGTTGGCAGGGTTAACAACGTTGACGAATGTCCTTGCATATAAGTCAGACTGCCTAGATTTTGGAAAGCCCAGTTGAAACCACGAACGACTGGATGTTCATTCCGAAGGATCCGGATTGGGCCAGATGACGAATATTCTGGTCTTTTTCCCGTATGTTCTTCACGTCTCCAAGGACATCAGTCACCAATCAGATCACAAAGTCACAACCACACTCGAGTTCCGATCAGTCATCCAAGTCTTGACACAGCATGCAGCCACGAAGCAAGAGTGGGCACGAAGGGACGATCGGAGTATATCCACGATCATTTCTCCATAGCTCGGTGGCGACGGAGGATGAGTTTATAATAACGATGTCGGTATCCAACATCCGAACATGTATCATATCACCTGACATGATCCCTCACCGTCACATATATACTCGCAATATTTCGAATTCTACTCACCATACATTGCTTGCCGAATTCTGTATATGTTAACCATGGCGTCAGTGGATTGACGGAGAGTGCATTTCCTACGACTGGGAGAGGGGTAGGACCGGGAGGGAAAGGGTGGCCTTTCCTTTCAATGCGGTGTTGAAGAGACCTCCAGACGAAGTCCGCAGTGACAACTGCAAGCGATACCAGCGCAGCCAGAAGGGGAGTCGAGGTGTACCATCCCATCGCTCCTGTAGACACACACACCAACAGTGAGGAGGGAATAATTCCCTCGCGAGTTGCGAGGTACCGTTTAGATCCAGACGGAAGCCCAGATGCGGATGTGCAAATTAACACAATTTTGGGCATTATTCGCGTCCGCGGACAGACCGATTTGATCACAGTATACGGGTACTGGGCGCAAATTATTGTGTTAGCTCACTGCACCAAATTCGTCACCCAAACACTCTGAGCCCGAATTCGCAGAGGTTGATGCTTCTGAGACGAGACTCTCGAGTTGGTGCAACTAATTTCTGACTTATAGATTTATTCCTGCGAAAGGTTGCGCACACATCTTCATGGGACCGTCCCCATTATGGCATGGAATCGTCTGAGAACAGTGCGTAGGGGATTCCTGGAGCGCCGAGGGTACCGGAGGGGTACGATACTGTAGCGAAGTTATGGACTTCAGCGTGGCGTATGCAATGCAAAATGAAAGTCGATATTCACTGTAGTGGTGTTGAAAGCAATGCCTGGCAGGCAAGACAAGGTTCAGGGACAGGGGGCTACCCCTACCTGTGTACTATGATCAACCATAGCACCTCCACGCACTTTATATTATCTGCAGAAGAGGGAAGTTGAGTCAAGGGATGGAGAGCAGAGATGCTGAGTTGTAAATACGTTGGCACGGTGCTTCACCGTGTAAAATCACGCGCCGTTAACCAGCAGGATCGAGGACGGTCCCCTGTAAGGCCATCTCCTCTCTTACCCAATCCTTCTTGAGGTGGACCGTGATGCATGTGCACGTTGAACGTGTAGAGGGGGTCCCAAGCAAGGGGCACAGTTGGAGTGCTAGGTATGGTCGCGCGCGACCAATTACGTAAGTAGGGAATAAGCGCGGCGGGCGAGTGATCCAAATGCACTGAAGGGATTGGCTATATGTAGCTACCCCGCGTCATGGTCGACATCCTCATCCGTTGCTCACTTGCACCAGCCGGCACCACATACATATATCATGGTTACGAGACTAGGTAAGAAAAGACGGTATCTGGAAAGGCAAAGATCACACTCGTGCCTGCCATAGCCTGAACACGACCATAGGACAGACAATCGCATGTCTATCCATCTGCGACACCCCACCTCATTTTCCGAGCACACGGTCAATCATTTCCTTCTTGAAGTGCGATCGAGGAGTGATCCGACAGGGAAAATGTTCAGGGTGGCTGTGATTGTTCGGTAAGAAAAGATTCAAGTGCGAAAAGGAGTCGTTGGAACCGTCCGAACGTACACGCTCATTCCATTCGTGAATGTTGCTTTGAACGTGATGTCGTTTCCGTCTGCATCCTTGGCGAGGTTGAAATCAAGCGTGGACAGCATCGTCACCATCACGCTCCAGAGGGATGCATCCGCAGTATGTCTGCCTGAATCATAATGGTCTGATGAACCTATGCAAGTTTCAGTGGGAGCAACATGCCTGCACAGATCCGCCTCCCGAATCCAAACGCGAACTCGTGAGAGTCGTCGTCCGTCAACCTCCCCTTCTCATCGAGGAATCTTTCGGGCATGAATTTCTCTGCATCCGGGTACCGGGTTTCATCATGCAATATTGCCCTGCACCGATAGTCAACACGGAGTCCCTTTTGTAATCTCCCCGGTTCCATGCACAGCGTACCAGACATTTACATAGATAGTTGCCCCTAATAAAACACTTGTTCCTGGGAGTAAATAACATTTCCATTGGGTTGTACATACCTTTCGGTATGTAGTACCCCATGTAGATATCAGTGCACATCACAGAGCGCGGTATAACTTCAGACATATTAGTATCAATTGAGAGAGGAGGCGTCGCCTGACACGCACGTGGCAACACTGGCCTCCATCTCAAGGTCTCCCTCATGATCGCATCCACATACGGCAAGGAAGGTCTGTCATCAAACTCGGGCAATCTATCAGTCCCAACCACCGCATCAATCTCCATCTGAGCACGCTTCCAAACATGCGGGTTCTCGACCATGGCGAGGGTAAACATGGACAATGTCGAGCTTGTCTAGATATCCCATAAGCACCATATCAGTCTTTCGGGGTTCAAGTAACGGACTGTTTCTGCTGCTCCTGTATGACGAAACAATTAGGATAGACGCCCGACGTATGCTGTGTTTGCGTCCTACCAAAAAAAGCGGTGGCGACTGCACACTTGAGAGCAGTTTCATACTCAGAGCGATACGAACCACTGAATTTCTCCATTCGAGTGATATGGTCCGACACCATCGTAGTACTCGAGTATTCTTTTGATTCCTCCTGAAAACATCAACAGGACATTCCATTTTATGATATTGTCCATAGCTTACCATACGTTTCTGGACATACTGGTATGGGGCTTCGATTAATTTATTCTCCCACGCACAAGCCTCCCTGGCCTCACGACTAATCCACGACCCTGGCAGCCAATCTGGTATATGCAGCACTTCCGAAATGATCCCAGTCAAGTCGTGCTCCAAAATGAACCGGAAGCACTTACAAAATGGGAAAATCTTGAGAAGAAGTACCTTCCCGGGTGCTAAACCTGGCAGGGCTACCCGAAGGAAGTTGTCAGTGATCGACACCATGGGATCATTTCGGGGACTGGGTTCGTAGTCGTACACCGCAGACATAGAAACCGAAGCAGCAAATCTGTATGGATCCAGGTCATCGAAGAGTAAAACAAGCAGTCTCGGATGATGGTCTTACGTCTGGAAATGAAAATGGTACTTGTCAGGATCGTCGATCATATTGCAAGCAAGTTGCCTGGCCCCTCGAAGTTGCATTGGATGAAAAGTGAGGGCTGCGTTGGCACGGAATGTCTGTTGGAAGATTCGCCGGCACAACCTCCAGTAGTCGCCATACTGATAAAAAGCAAAGTTAAAACCATGTCCATAGCTAGCAGTGCATCAGTTGCCAGTTCTCCATCCTCGGAACGTGGAAGGACCTACGGGATGACGGTCGGGATGAAGGGACGATCAGAATATATCCGCGATCGAGTCTCCAATAGTTCGGTAGTAACCGAAGGTGAGTTGAGGATAATGACATCGGTGTCCAACATTCGAACGTATATTATATCGCCTAATCAGAACCCTCAGCGTTGTGCACCCGCATTGTGCACCCTACTCACCATACTTTGCACGCCATTCTGTATACGTTAACCATGGCGTCTGGGAATTGATAGAGAGAGCGCTCCCTACAAGGGGGAGTGGGATAGGGCCAGGAGGAAGAGGATGACCCTTCCTTTCGATACGATGTTGAAGGAACCGCCAAACTAAGTCTACGGTGACGACTGTGAGCAGTACCAGCGCTACCAGAAGGGTAGTCAGAGTAAACCATTCCATCGTTGCTGCGGAGATGCGCGCCAAGAGCAAGGAGGGGATAATGCCCGCTCAATCGCGAGGCACTATTTATATCTATCAAGCCACCTTACGAGCTTAAGGTGCTTGTTGAAAGGGAATGAATGTGAAACTTACACGTGATTTTGGGCATAATCTGCCATCCGCTTGGAGACCGCATTACACGGTCATGTTGTTGTCTTCAAGTAGTGAGGGTGAGTAATCGCTCACCTACATCTCCATGATCACCACCTAAACACCCTGAAACTGGCGGAGTGGGTGCGCCTGATACACAAGATCCACGACCGTCTTCTGATAGGAATGACTAGTTCCGCGAATGGCTGCGTGCACGACTTCGTGGCGCTGTCTCCGCTGCAAAGCATACGTAGGCAAGGGCCGATAGTCCCAACAGAATCCCGGGCGAGAACATATTGCCACTATAGCAAGGCCATAAATAGCCAGCACAGCCAGCGCAGCGAAGCCACGGATATGAAACTCAACACGGATGTCGAATTGGGTCCAAATAAAACACACACACAAAAACTAGATCGTGTCAGAGTCATGAACTGAGTCGAAGGCATTGACGAGCGCAGATGTGTGGGGCGGTAGTAGTCGGCCGCTTTGCGTGAATGCATGGACGGGGGTGATGGCGAGGCATCACAGAAAAAACAGAAGAGTCATAATCCCTTCCAATCCTTTTCTAGTCCTTTCCTTCAAAATAATGGATTGACTGTAAAGCCTTATAATGACACTTCTGTTTTTTCTGTGATGGAGAAAGGACTGGATGCTGGGTGTGGCCGCTGTGGCGTGTGATCGCTGGTGGCAGTAAGATAAGCAATAGATTTGCCATTTCTATTTCTCTTGGGAGACAACTGCCATGGTACAGGAGGTTGACTGAGTGTGTTCCCTACGACTGGGAGAGGGGTAGGACTGGGAGGGAAAGGATGACCCTTCCTTTCAATGCGGCGTTGAAGGGACCTCCAGACTAAGTCCACAATGACAACTGCAAGCGGGGTGCAGCCAGAAAGAGAGTCGAGGTGTACCATCCCATCGCTGCTGCGGAGACGCACACCAACAGTGAGGAGGGGAAAGTCCCTGATAAGCCGTGAGGCACCATTGACATTTAGCTGGGAGGCTCAAAGTGAATGTGCGAACCAATGCGATTTTGGGAATATATACCAGCACGTCTGCTGGCAGACTGGATTAATCACGGTATACACATACTGGGCGCAAGTGACCATGCTGAGCCCGAACTCACAGGGGTTGATGCTCCCGGGACGAGACTCCCAATCGAGTGTAACTGCCTTCTGACTCAGAAAACGATTCCTGCGAAAAGCTGCGCACACATCTTCGTGGAACCATCATCACTGAGTCGTCCGAGAAAGGTACACAGAAGAGGCCCAGAGCGCCAAGGGTATCGAAGAAGTGTCAGGCACAAAGTGTGACAGGAACACGATATCACAGCGAAGTCACGGACCACAGCATGGCACATGTAGCGCAAAAATGTAAGTCGATATCCGGCGGTGGTGGCGTTGAAAGCAATGTCTGGTAGGCAACACGAGGTCAAGGGATAGAGGGCTGCCCCCGCCGATGTCCCATGAGCAACCACAGCACCTGCACACACCTTGCAATATCTGCGGAAAAGGGTTGGGTCAGTGGGTGCAGAACGGAGATAGAGGAGAGGCAGAACTGCACATACAGTAGGACGGTGCTAGAGTCATGCCGTCGTTAACCAGCGGGCGCGAGGAAGGTCCCTTACAAGGTTACCTCCTTTCCTGTGTCATCACGCGTGGCTTGGAACAGTTCTTCTTGAGGTGGGACATGAAGCACGAGTACGAACCTGTAGGGTAGAGTGGCGCAACCGAGGGCCACAGAACTTGCGGTTGTGTGGTTGCGCTTGCACCATTATATTGCAAGTTGGCAGAACAAGGCGGACGAGATGGCCAGGCTCGAATCATGGAATTGGACGAGAATAAATACATAACGTTGAGACAACCAAATACGTCTGACATGGGATTAGCTGTGGCTAGTCTGCGTTCAGGTTCAGGTTATCGTTGGCTTCCTCATTTGTTGCTCCTCACTCCATAGATATCATGGGTATGAAACTACTACATACAAGACCGTCTGAGTGCGAGGAAACGAGCTAAACATCAGGCCCGCCCCAAGAAAAAAAAAAAGGAAAGGCGAAAAGACGATGGCTATACCAGTACCTGCCAGAACGCAATCATAGAAGCGCGGACAAACGCGTGTTTATCAACTCACGACGCCCTACCTCATTTTCTGAGAACACGCTCAATCGTTTCCTTCTTCAAGTGCGATCGAGGAGTGATCCGACAGGGAAAAGGATCAGGGTGGCTGTGATCGTTCGGTAAGAAACGATTCAAGTGCGAGAAAGGCATCGTTGGGACCGTCCAAACGTACATGCTCATTCCACTCGCGAATGTCGCTTTGAACGTGATGTCGTTTCCGTCTGCATCCTTGGCGAGGTTGAAATCAAGCGTGGACAGCATCGTCACCATCACGCTCCAAAGGGATGCATCCGCAGTATGTCTGCCTGAATTATAAAGATCTCATGAATGCAGGCAAAGTTCAGTGGAAACAACATGCCTGCACAGATCCGCCTCCCGAATCCAAATACGAACTTGCCAGGGTCATCGTCCGTCAACCTCCCCTTCTCATCGAGGAATCTTTCAGGCATAAATTTCTCTGCATTCGGATACCGAGTTTCATCGCGCGACATTGCCCTGCATCAATGGTTAATGTCCCTTTTACAATCTCTCCAGTCCCATGCACTGCGTACCAGGCATTTACATGGATGGTTGCCCCTAATAAAATACTCGTTCCCGCAGACAAATAGCATATACATCGGGTCGGACATACCTTTCGGTATGTAGTACCCCTTATAGATATCACTGCATATTACAGAGCGCGGCACAACTTCAGACGTATTAGTATCAATCAAAGAGCCGACGTCATCTGGTACGCACGCAACGGCAACACTGGCATCCACCTCAAGGTCTCCCTCATGATCGCGTCAACATATGGCAAGGAAGGTCTGTCATCACGCTCGGGCAATCGGTCAGTCCCAACAACCGCATCAATCTCCATTTGAGCACGCTTCCAGACATGCGGGTTCTCGACCATGGCGAGGGTAAACGTTGTCAACGACGAGGTTGTCTAGACATTCCATGAGCACCATATCGGTCTTTCAGGGTTCAGGCAACAGACCGTTTCTGCCGCGGCTGGGTGTCGAAATAGTCAGAGTTGACGCTCTATGATACCCATGTTTGCAACATACCGAAAAAAGCGGTAGCAGCCGTACGCTTGAGAGCAGTTTCATACTCGGAGCGGTACGAACCACTGAATTTCTCCATTCGAGTAATATGGTCTGACACCATCGTATCGCTCGAGTATTCTTTTGATTCCTGCCGAAACCATTTTCAGGACATTCCCTGTTAATTCCCGATTTCGCCCATAGCTTACCATGCGCTTCTGGACATACTGGTACGGTGTCTCGATCATTTTGTTCTCTAACGCACACGCCTCCTTGGCCTCGCGGCTAATCCATGACCCCGGCAGCCAATTTGGTACATGTAGCACTTCCGAAATGATTCCAGTCGAGTCGTTCTCCGCAATAAACTAAAGGTACTTACGAAACGGAAAAAACTTGAGAAGAAGTATCTTTCCGGGTGCTATACCTGGCAGGGCTACCCGCAGGAAGTCATCAATGATCGACACCATAGGGTCATTTCGGGGCCTGGGTTCGTAGTCGTACACCGCAGACATGGAAACAGAGGCAGCAAACCTGTACAAATTCGGGTCATTGAGGAGAAAGAAAAAGCAGTCTTAGACGATGATCTCACGTCCGGAAATGAAAATGATATTCGTCAGGATCGTCAATCATATTACAAACGAGTTGTCTGGCTCTTTGAAGCTGCATTGGATGAAAAGCGAGGGCTGCATTGGCACGGAATGTCTGTTGGAAGATTCGCCGGCACAACCTCCAGTAGTCACCATAATGGTAAAAGGCCAAGTTAAAATTGTGCCCGTAGCTAGTAGTGCATCAATTGCTAGTTCTTCATCCTGGGAGCGTGGAAAGGACCTACGGGACGACAGTCGGAATGAAGGGACGATCAGAATATATCCGCGATCGAGTCTCCAATAGTTCGGTAGTAACCGAAGGTGAGTTGAGGATAATGACATCGGTGTCCAACATTCGAACGTATATTATATCGCCTAATCAGAACCCTCAGCGTTGTGCACCCGCATTGTGCACCCTACTCACCATACTTTGCACGCCATTCTGTATACGTTAACCATGGCGTCTGGGAATCGATAGAGAGCGCACTCCCTACAAGCGGGAGCGGGAAAGGACCAGGGGGAAGGGGATGGCCCTTCCTTTCGATACGATGTTGAAGGAACCGCCGAACAACGTCCATGGTGACGAGTGTGAGCGGTACCAGCGCTGCCAGAAGGGTAGACCAAGTAGACCATCCCATCGCTGCTGCGGAGATGCGTGCCAGGAGGGAAGGAAGGACGATGTCCGCTCAGTCGCGAGGCACTCTTTTATATCTTTCAGGACCACCTTACGGGTTCAAGGTGCCTGATGGGAGAAAATGGATGTGTGAACAAATGTGATTTTGGGTATAACCCGCCATCCACTTGCAGACCGCGCTACACGAGTTGGCGGAAGTAATCGCTCACTTGCATCCCCACGATCACCTCCTGAACACCCTGAACCCTAAACCAGCGCTCGTGAGACCCAAGATCCGGTACCGTCTTCTGATAAGAAACAATTAGTTCCATGAAATGCTGCATGCTCGCCTTCATAGGACCGTCTCCACTGCAAAACATAGGTAGGCAAGGGATGATGGTGCCAACGGAATGCCGGGTGAGCTGAACATGCTATTACAACAAGGTCGTAGATAGCTAGGATAGCAAGCACAGCGCTAGCGTTGCGAAGCCATCGGATATGAAACTCAACACGCAGTTGAATTGGGTGTAATGATTCAACAGAAAAACAACAACAACTAAACTCGAGGAACTTGATGAGCGCCGGTGGTTGGTTGTTGCTGTGCGTGAATGCACAGACGGGTGATGGCGAGAGAGGACTGGATTAAGTGGTAGACTTTCCGTGTCCATTAGGACCAAACAAGCACAAGCAGTGCTCAGCCGAACGTTTGGCCTCATCTACTCTTATCCTTGCTATTCAGTCGCGTGGCAAGTATATGGGTGCGGCCACAGTGTACTATAGTGGACCAGCCCCACCTTCGCCTGATTCGAGCGTCCACTCCTCGCACCGACAGACGGTCATCGCTCGACCAAGGGCGCAAGCTCCCATCCATGCTTGGCAGGCCAGCGACGCGGTGCGTGCTGTGCGCTGTTGCACTGGCACACGGGCACAATCATGCATATACCGACATTGTCTGCTTGGAATGTGGGGGTTGCTGGTGACGATGCGTGAGTCGGCGCTAAATCTCGTCACAACTTGAAGGTCATCCGAGGAGCCTCCGCTGTCCGGACACACCACTAGATTCCGCTTTCCGAGTCGAGTGCAATGTGCAACGCGCTTTTCGCGTCCAATCGCGAAACCTTTGCGATAGTTGGTACGTTGACCCCCCGATCAACATTCTTCGCCAGGTGAAACGTAAGTCCTGGCCCCCCCTTCCGCACGAGGCGCAAAGGTCACCCATCTCATGTCAGTCATTTTGTGGATTTCAAGTCACCGGTGGTCGCCCTGCACCGAGTCTTTATGTGCCTGTCATATCCTACCTCCTAGGACCCGGGGGCCTACATGATTAAGCCAACGTCTCGCCCGAATAAGGCAGAACGGTTGCTTTCACACATAGCTCGACGTCAGCGAGGTGGGGCCCAAAGTTGGTGCATCGATGTGCCACGTCCGCCGCACATTTTCATTTTTTCCTTCACGGGACGCGGCAAGGTTGAACACTTGTTTATTTTTTTTTAGGACCCCAATTCTCTTCTGCTCAAATTATCTCGCAAAGAATACCGTTCATGTGATCCTTGAGCATTTTCAATGTCGAACAAGACATAGACACGAATTCATTTCTCGATGAAAAAAAAAGCATCAGGGATAAACAGTACAGCGCGATCTGAGTACAACAAAGCTTTATGGCAAAGAAAAAAACTTGGAAGAGCATGTCCAACTTATCCCGCCCTTCTACGACCCCAACGTCCTAGCACTGCACCCCAACACAAAGAGAATCCTATGGAATGAGCAGTCCAAGACGCCAGAGTGAGACACGCGGTCAGATAGACACTAAGAATGAGGTGAGCTACCGCTCACGTGCCGTCATAACTCGGAGAAATAACACTGACTGTTATGTTTGCTTTCAGGCGATCAGGCGACCACCTCGGTGTCGCGAGCATGGTGGTAGTGACCGTGGTCGTGGTCGTGGTCTCCCCCCCAGCCGCCACGATCGTGGTCGCGATCTCCCCCCCAGCCGCCGCGGTCGTGGTCGCGGTCTCCTCCCCAGCCGCCGTGGTCGTTGTCACCGTCTCCTCCCCAGCCGCCGCGCCCGTAGTCACTGTCTCCTCCATGCTTTTCAGAGGTAGCGCGAGCACGGTGGTAGTGACCGTGGTCGTGGTCTCCTCCCCAGCCGCCACGATCGTGGTCACGATCTCCTCCCCAGCCGCCGCGGTCGTGGTCGCGATCTCCTCCCCAGCCACCGTGGTCGTGGTCGCGGTCTCCTCCCCAGCCACCGCGCCCGTAGTCACCGTCTCCTCCATGCTTTTCGGAAGTAGCACGGGCGCGAAGGGCGCGAGCTTGATGGTAGCCACCGTGGCCGTGGTGGTGGTCATGGTCACGGTCTCCTCCCCAGCCGCCACGGTCATGATCGCGGTCGTGGTCTCCTCCCCAGCCGCCACGGTCATGGTCGCGACCGTGATCTCCTCCCCAGCCGCCACGGTCGTGATCGTGGTCGTGGTCGTGACCATGGTGATATTCTTCGCGCTCCGCTACCGCAACGTCGCGGACAGAGATATCCGGGACGACCGCCGCAGAGGCAACAGCAAGGAAGGTGAACGCGAGAAGATGTTTAGAAAAGCGCATGATGAGCAGAAGCGATGAGCTTGGGTGCGAATCAGACAGAAGAGAGGGTGTTTTTGACCCGAATGCCCTGACAGCCTGGTTCGAATCGTCCGAGCTTTTATACCCCTCAGCTCAGTGAGGCACCCCGGTGTAGTCTGCCCATGATGCCTGAGATGCCTGCAACGTCTAGCGTCCGAATGAAATCCGCACCAGAAGCGCAATGCAGTGTCGACGCAAGCAGCCGGCCTCTCGTACCTTGCGAAACATATAGAAACCATTCGCGGCCCCACATTCTTTTTTGGGATGAGGCTCCATTCCAGGACGGCATTGGTGATATGAACAACTCACGGGCGAACGGTCCAGGGCAACTTGGAGCGCGTTTACGCCCCCCCCTCTTTCATGATTCATGAAGAGGAATCATGACTCGAGCTGCTTCTGCACATCTTGACAGACTGCAAGGGGAGAAAAGACGATAGAATTGCACACACCGTACAATGAGCCATATAGTCGTGCACGAGAGTGAAGACCACGCACCAGACAATGGAACGGGAACTGAACGACCCTGTGCCTCAAATTTCCTGACACCGTGACAAGGCCGTGGGCCATCCAATCGCCGCGCCTGGCCCTCCGTTATGCATGCGGGCTGTTCGCACCATTCCATCATCTGGTCGCCACAGGAGAGCGGTGGGGACTGCCTGGAAGTTTGCGTCCGTTGTGGCCAAGTACGGCCATGATGTTTTGACGGCGCCGATCTCCACCCGATTAGGAAGTGCCACTGGGCGTGGCCCGCGACGCTCAGTTGCCCGGTGCTGTTCTTTTGTCCAGCTCGACGCACACAGGGAATGTCTGGCTGGCTCGAAAATCAGCCACGGTCAGCTATCGTGCGATCCAAGGGCGCGCGCATCATGGAAGACCAGTCACGAGTGGTCGATTGACGTAAGGGCGTCTCTTGCTTACATTGCACTCCGCAGAACTCGTCGTTCCTCGAACAAATTCCCGTCACCTGCCCCGGCCAGTGTCAAGGTTGCACAAATAATCGGTAATATCGGCCTTGCGAATGTCGGACTGCACAATTTGAATCTGGATTCCAGTGGCATGTGCAAGCCAATCTCCGAGACAATCCCAAGCTATCTGCAACCCGTGGAATTCAGGTGCAGACCACTACTACTCTTCAGTAGGCACCTTGATAATGTGCTCAGCCTTCCGTTCTGCACTCGCGTCAGTTGGGCCCAGAATCGTTGTTCGTTCAAGTTGTTGCCTTTACAATTCAAGTCCGCGTCCCTGGGCCGGAGATCGGCCATCGCATCTAATATCACCTCATGGCGGTTGTGTTACCAGGGGTAGCATCGTGCGTTCTCAATCAAGAAACCAAGCGGGCAACGTTCATCATACCGCAAAACAAAATAGCGCCTCGATTGGGATGGCATGTTGTCCCGGCGGGCTCTTGGCCAGCTCCTGGCTCGGCGAGACATCCAGGCTTGCAAAATCCCAGCTTCGAGAACCCCCTCTCTGAGCCTGATAGCAGCCCGCCTGGTGTACGACGGAGTACTGGTAAGGATCCCATCCCTTGCGTCTCTCCCGGCGAATTTCTTTCAAAAGATGCATTCTCGAACGTTTCTACCAGTTCTTAACAGGTCGGTGTTCTCATGCGATGGGGTCGGTAGTAGTACGGTACGGACTCGGTATGTTGAATTTGACGACCCCTAAGCTAGCTGCATCAATGAGCTCAACCGAATATAGATTAATGTACTTACGGTCGGAGCAAGCTCGAGGCCCCGCTGTAAGCCCGAATTGGGTGATAAACCGGTATCCCCTATATTTACCTCTCCGAGGACGTGAATCCCGTGCTCTGCGCCGGGGCGGGACCTTTGATCGTCCCAAGGAAGATTTACCAGCCTGCATCGCACCTGTCTGCTGCGGGTTAATAATAGTTCTTCGGTAGCAATCTCGCACGCAGACTTCAAGTTGCTAGCTTCATGACAACTTGGACATGTGTATATTGAACAACGCGCCCATGCGTCGAGGGCCATGCAACGTCGTCCCTGATTTCAAATATATTACACCCGCACATTGTCCATGTTCATCCGTCTCAATGGGCCCCTTGAACGAAATAAGGTCCGCCATCTCATTTGCGCTCGTCTTTCCTGCATCTGGTATGTCCAGACTGCCGCCGAGGCAACCTGTTTAGATTCAACTTCATCCTCGAGGGGGAAAAATCGGACAAGCATTCTATATGTCGTCGAGTCATGGGTCGTGCCACCAGCCGCTCTTGCAAAGAGATTGGACCTATCGAGGAACGGCATTACTGCCCTTTTCGGGGATGATATATACACCAGGGACCGGAACATGCAAGAGGATGTGATGCGTGCCGGTCACCTGAGAGCATCAATGGAGATAAAGAGGGGGAGAGGCGATGGTGCAACGCAAATGCATCAATTCTGATCTGCGGGATGACGGGCGGCGCAAAGTTTTCTTGGCTGCGTGTTATGGTGTTATGTATGGCGTCACGGGTACATGTTTCCTACCCCGCCATCGAGCACCGCCACTTCGATAGTGTGTTTCCCCTGTAAGTGTGAGTGGCACTGGCACATGCGCCGCTCCGCGTGCTGGCGCGTCGCTCGAGGAAGTGGGAGAGGTGGAATAGGAACGTAGTGAGCTAGTCTACACGGTCGATGAACTAAAAGAGTGCTATAGCTAAGGCGGTTAATCGTGTGCGGTTGGGCGAAACCCGCAGGGTTTCTGGCCCGAAACAGGCACTGATCTGTGTATGGGCGAGATGAGCTGTGAGGGCGGGATGGGTCCTCACAGTCAGCTAGACCGTCGGAACACAGAGGTGCAGGCGACGTGCGTCGAGCAAAGGCACCTCGGGTCGTCTGGAACCGAGAGAGGGTGCGGAGGGCGGGTGACGAAAAGAACAGGCTTGCTGGAGCCTGTGCTCTGCGCGAGTGAAGGGAGCGAGAAGCAAAGAAAAGACGCCGCCTCGCTTTACTGATGCACAGACCTCATCTTGCGCTTACGTAGGATACCATTTGTGTATGCCTCGTGTCCCGCCCCGCGTTTATACAGCATATTCACAAAGTCTGTACGCGAATGGGGATTTTTCTTGTCGCCCATCTGGGTGAAAAAACATGATTTTGGGTGCCCCGAGCCGTGTTGGGAACGCACGACAGGTCCGGCCGTGCATCACGGAGAAGGTGAACCTATTCTTTGAGCACACGCAGAACAGGTACACGGTAACGACGGTGAGACCACATAGCATAAAGCAAAGTCTCCTCCTTGTTCTGATTGCTCTCCCAGCTCGATGGACATCCTTCCCTCTGTTCTGACGTCATCATCTAGGAGACATATAGTCCGGATGAAAATGTACGCGCGCAGTCTCCAAGGATTTGACCTCCATCCATTCGTGCATCCGTCAAGGACCATTGTGCCGGGCAACTCGCACCGCCGCTCGGAGGCCTGCTACACCACTGTCATGTCAAGGGTCCCATCAAGGAAAGATAAGGATTTTTAATCGATAAAACTTACATGCGGTCAGATCGGGGAATCCCGGATTGCGCCTCGGTTGCTGCAAATGGCAATGCCGTGTACGCGTCGACGGTGCGAGCAACACATTTGAGGATGCTAAATGCCAGATGGCAAAGACAACCGACTCCGGTGCGAGACTTTGCTGCTGTACTCCTCGACGTGACGACGCGGCCGGGTCGCATGACACGTAACAAGTGCGTTTCACTTGCTTGCGCCTATCGTCGCTGTGTCATCGTCAGCAGGGCAACAATGTCGACGAATATCTTTGTATACCAGGTTTTAGAAAGCACAGTTCAAGCCACGAATGACTAAACGTCCGTTCGTGTTTCGGGTTCAAGTTAGGCCGGATGGTAAATATCCTCGTGATCTTTTCCATGTAGGGTCTTCAGGATCGGTCACCAAGCAGGTCAAAAAGGCACAAACACACTCGAGTTGCCACCAGTCACCCACGCCTGTCGACGACAGCTTGCGATTAGGCTATAGCACGAGAGAGGACGATCCGAGTGCCGGGAGAGTAGAGTAACCCAGGCTACGGCGACGAACCCCACCCGAATTTTTAAAAATAAAGAAACTCTACATTCCCGATTGCAATCAACGTAGTCGTACACGGGTATGGGCAGACTCATACCGGCCAGCAAACTGTTAGCATCATCTCACGAGAGCACGGCTAATTGCTTCCCTACTGACGTGTGATCGAGGAACGATTCGACAAGGGAACGGATTGGGGTGGCTAAGATGATTTCAGGGGGAAAAGAAATCAAATGCAAACTTTTTCAACGTACTCGGTTACTCCACCCGTGAACGTCGCTTTGAAAGTGACATCATTCCCATCTGCATCCTTGGCAAGATTGAAATCCAGCGTGGCCAGCATCATCACGATCGCACTCCAGAGGGATG
>JBBPLS010000414.1:0-19219 GCA_038089895.1 Boletellus ananas | reverse complement strand
TTTAGCGTCCCCGTCCCCGTCCCCCCCACCCCTCCTCACTTAGTGTTCCCATCCCCATCCCCATCCCTGTCCCCATCCCCATTCCTGTTCTCTCACTTAAGTGTCCCCCCCTCGCTTAAATGTCCCCATCCCCTCACTTAGCCTCCTTGTCCCCTCGCTTAGCGTCCCCCCCCTCACTTAATGTCCCCATCACCTATAAAAGGCAAGTGGGGACAGGGACAGTGTGTGGTACCAGAGATGGAGATACATATGGTTAGGGGGTGTCCAAGACTCTCAGCTATGTGCCATACACTAGTTTATAACAGGGGTATACTATATATGGAACCCTACATTCCTGATTTGGGAGTAATAGGGTTAGGGCTAGGGTTTAAAGAAGCCCTAGGGTGTGTGGAAACAGTGCTCATAACCTAACAGCAACCCTACCCTAGCTTATTTACAAAAAAGGGGTAGTATATAGGTCAACATGGTAAAAAACATGAAGTATCTGACTGCTTACAAATTTGATGTTGTAGGATGAAGTCCAACAGAAGTTTGATCCTTTGGTCCTTATTACTGGCATAGTTGTATGAAGTACACAACTGTTGTATCCCCCCAGATACCTGACTAGATATACCAGAGGCTTTATATCTTTGCATAGCTGTGGCAAAGGGAGTGTCAATGTGATCCTGTATGAGAGTGAAAGATATTTGAAGGAGCAAAATAAAATCTATTGAAAGGCAATATGAAAAGTGATCATATTGGTGATCAAGTATTATACCAATTGCTTTGTGCAGAGTTTCTTGCCAGTGGCTAGATTTACTATTCTAGATACTAGCATCATTAATCTGCTCAAATACAATGAAATGTATACATGCCATTGATAGTTGAGCTTCTTTTAGATCAATCTAAGAGATGTTGCCATACATCAACAAACATATCCAATTGCCATGGATGTAGAAATACACTACCACTGCTTGACTCTTCAGAGTCTAAATAATGCAACCAATGCTAGTATAGTTGTAAAAGGTAAAAACATACTGTCTGATCAAATATTCAGTAAAGATGCTCATAATATCATATACATGCATACCATCTAATTGTGACTAGATAAGCACAAGCAGTTGTAAGGGTTTTCAAAATAGAAATGGACATACATCCTATATAAATATCAGCAATTCATTGTGTAACATTATGTGACAACACTCACCAGCTACATATAATGAAAGTTAGGAATATGTTTCAGGACATGCAAATAATTGAATATAAACATACATCCTGTTTAATAAAAACAATAGAATATATTAGTAAGGACTAAGAGTATATAACACTATCACAAACCTACATTCTGTGAAGGAAATTACATGAAATGGTAGAGTCATCAGCAATATTCTCATCCAATAGCCATATCCAAAGACTTGCCCACTGGTTGAACAAATAGTGTATAATTTATGATTATGAGCATTCCCATTTCCCATCCACATCAGACCACTCACATCCTATCAATGGAAATACACCCCATGGCATGGTAGTCAGCACCATCCCCATTTCACATCCACAACACACCACTTACTCTCTATCAATGGAGATGTATCCCATGGCGTGGCAGTCAGCACCATCCCCAATTCACATCCACATCAGACCACTTACTGCCTATCAATGGAAGTGCACCCAATGGCATGGCAGTCAGCACCATCCCCATTTCACATCCACATCAAACCACTTACTCTCTATCAATGGAAGTGCACCCCATGGCATGACAGTCAACATCATCCCCATTTCCAAACCACATCAGACCACTTACTGCCTATCAATGGAAGTGCACCCCATAACATGGCAGTCAGTAGCATGCCCATTTCACATCCACATCAGACCACTTACTTCCTATCAATGGATGTGCATCCCATGGCATGGCAGTCAACACCATCCCTATTTCACACCCACATCAGACCACTTACCCACTATCAATGGAAGTGTACCCCATGGCATTACAGTCAACACCATCCCCATTTCACATCCACATCAGACCACTTACTGCCTATCAATGGAAGTACACCCCATAGCATAGCAGTCAGCACCATCCCCATTTCAAATCCACATCAGACCACTTACATCCTATCAATGGAAGTGCACCCCATGGCATCACAGTCAGCACCATCCCCATTTCACATCCACATCAGACCACTTACTGCCTATCAGTGGAAGTGCACCCCATAGCACAGCAGTCAACACCATATCCATTTCACATCTACATCAAACCACTTACATCCTATCAATGGAAGTGTACCCCATGGCATGGCAGTCAGCACCATCCCCATTTCACATCCACATCAGACCACTCACTCTCTATCAATGGAAGTGCACCCCATTGCATGGCAGTCAACACCATCCCCATTTCACACCCACATCAGACCACTTACTCTCTATCAATAGAGATGTATCCCATGGCATGGCAGTCAGCACCATCCCCATTTCACATTCACATCAAACCACTTACCCACTATCAATGAAAGTGCAACCCATGGCATGGCAGTCAGCACCCTACCCACTTTGCATCCACATCAGATCACTTACTGCCTACCAATGGAAGTGTGCCCCATGGCATGACAGTCAGCACCATCTCCATTTCACATCCACATCAGACCACTTACTGCCTATCAATGGAAGTGCACCCCATAGCATGGCAGTCAGCACCATCCCCATTTCCAAACCACATCAGACCACTTACTGCCTATCAATGGAAGTGCACCCCATAACATGGCAGTCAGTAGCATGCCCATTTCACATCCACATCAGACCACTTACTTCCTATCAATGGATGTGCATCCCATGGCATGGCAGTCAACACCATCCCCATTTCACACCCACATCAGACCACTTACTCTCTGTCAATAGAAGTGCACCCCATGCTACAGCAGTCAACACCATATCCATTTCACATCCACATCAGACCACTTGCCCACTATCAATGGAAGTGTGCCCCATGACATGGCAGTCAGCACCCTGCCCACTTTGCATCCACATCAAACCACTTACATCCTATCAATAGAAGTGCACCCCATTGCATAGCAGTCAGCAGCATGCTCATTTCACATCCACATCAGACCACTTACTGCCTATCAATGGAAGTGTACACAATGGCATGGCAGTCAGCACCATCCCCATTTCCAAACCACATCAGACCACTTACTGCCTATCAATGGAAGTGCACCCCATGACATGGCAGTCAGCACCATCCCCATTTCAAATCCACATCAAACCACTTACATCCTATCAATGGAAGTGCACCCAATGGCATAGCAGTCAACACCATCCCCATTTCACATCCACATCAAACCACTTACATCCTATCAATGGAAGTGCACCCCATTGCATGACAGTCAGCACCATGCCCATTTTGCATCCACATCAGACCACTTACATCCTATCAATGAAAGTGCACCCCATTGCATGGCAGTAAGTACCATCCCCATCTCACATCCACATCAGACCACTTACTATCTATCAATGGAAGTGCACCCCATTGCATGGCAGTCAGCACCATCCCCATTTCACATCCACATCAGACCACTTACTCTCTATCAATGGAAGTGCACCCCATTGCATGGCAGTCAGCACCATCCTCATTTCACATCCACATTAAACCACTTACCCACTATCAATGGAAGTGCAACCCATGGCATGGCAGTCAGCACCCTGCCCACTTTGCATCCACATCAGACCACTTACTTCCTATCAATGGATGTGCACCCCATGACATGGCAGTCAGCAGCATGCCCATTTCACATCCACATCAGACCACTTACCCACTATCAATGGAAGTGCACCCCATGGTATTGCAGTCAACACCATCCCCATTTCACATTCACATCAGACCACTTACTGCCTATCAATGGAAGTACACCCCATGGCATGGCAGTCAGCACCATCCTCATTCCACACCCACATCAGACCACTTACTCTCTATCAATAGAGGTGCACCCCACAGGTTGGTGGTCAGCACCACTGTTATTTCACATCTATTGGATCACTTACTCCCTATTCATGTGTGTGTGGTTGATGCCATAGTCAAAAGGAGCTTTCTAAGATGCCATCCATTTTGAGGTATATTATACATACCTGATAGGAACATCATCCAAGGATCAGTTCATTGCTTGTTCTCTGCATTATATTTAACTCTCCCACCTTTATGTGGGGAAACCAACTTGCTATTCCCTTAGTTGGATCATACTTTTTGTCATACCTAATCCACATGTCCAAAGCTGGCTCCAATGCACTGCAAGGTGTTATTGTAATACCCATCCACTAAAATACCAACTCTCTTACTATTTCAGTGCATATTCAATACACATTTGAATGTTTTTCTGTTGTGCAGATACCAACAGCTTCTGCAGTGATCTGTTGTCTAATACAGCTGCTGTCTTCTCCAACAGCATGTTGCATCCTATATCAGATGTGTCCATATCTGCCATAATATTTATATCAATCCAGGCAGGCAGTGTTTAAACACACACTTTCCAACTTCACAAATGTTTGTGGAGGAAACTTGAAGTTGCATAGATCTCCCCACACATTTCTCTTTCTAAACATTTCTTCTGCCTTTTCTCTCATTCTTTTTTGCTGTTCTTCTGGAGGAAAGTCAAGATACTCTGGCTGGAATGCCTGTATCATTAGTGCATCATACTTGGTGAAAAGTATAACCACAGGGACTACCCCCTATTTTATCAGAATCTATGCTTTCCTCCAAAGGACTCTTACCATTTCTAGTGTCACATTCACTAAAGAATCTTTCCTCTGCAACTGTCACTGCTCGATGCAGTTGATCCATTGGGATACAATACCTGAGTATGTTCAACCCCAACCTGGTATTTTGTCATGGCTGCTTACCATATTGCATGGATATGCTTCTTCAGAAAGGTTGTGTTTCCACACTCTTCAACAAACCTTTTCATTTGATTGAACTCATCCTCATTCCCAGCCTCAAATCCAGCAGAGTCATGGAATACAAGTCTCTCATTGCTCTTGAATACCATCTCATGGTCAATCTTATGCAGGCCACGCTGTGAAAAGTAAGATGGATCTCACAAAGATATTTACCATGGCAGCTCATCACACCCACCTGCCTAGACCCCTCAATGATGAGATCAACCTGATCATGCATTGACCACCTTAGTATCTCTCAATTCCAGTATGATGAATAATACCTTGTTCCCCTGACTGTCGTAGATCTCTGGATCCTCGGTCGAGTTACAAATCCTCTGCAAGACGGTCGTCTTCCCGGCATTCGCCCTGCCGATGATAAGAATCCTGAACCGCACAAACTTCTCCATAAGGTCGACGTCAACATCCTGCATGTACTTGGATACATCTGCAGTCCTTTCCACTTTGGGGATGCTCGAACCATCATATCACAGCTTGGAAGGGACGACCTGCTCACCGGGGGCCTCTGAATCAAGAAATAGAGCGTCAAGAATGCGCTTGTCGGAGCTCGATCCGACTTCAGCCAGGAGAACGTTCGAGCCCCCAGAGATTGTGTCCAGTTCCGGTTGAGTGGGAACGTTGGACTCGGAATCCTTTGCAAGCACTCGAGATGGATCCCCAATGGTGCTGAGCTGCGCCTCGTGAGAGAGGGACCCCATATCCCTAGCTTGAGTTGGAACGGTAGTCGGGTTGCTGGAGATCGGCGCGCCAGGCTGGGTGTTGGGGCCTTCAGAAGGCGCTGGAGACAAGCCTCTACTGGTGATACAGGATCGGAGGCGTCTGATCTGTTTCTTGATGGCCCTCATCGTAGGATTCAGTGGGTGGTAGTATAGCTGAGATGGGAGTGGAGCGCGATTGATACAACTCGGGTGGTGGTGCTCAGTGAGAAGTCAGAGAAAAGAGTTCCCACGTGCACGTTGCATTGTTTGCGCCTGTTGCTGCTTGCAAGTGAGCCCCCCGTGGCCCACTGGCCCACAGTCCACTGGCTGGCCCCGCTTACCGGTAGCACGCTGTCTACAACTAGTCTACATCACAAAACGTCGTATGAAGATCCGTCCGTCGATGCTGCAGGCTGGCCGAAAACTGCTGTTACCGGACAGGACGGTCAAAGACAGCTTAGCACCTGCCCGTATTTCAGAGCTCGATTGACTCGACGGCAATTTGTAACAATCTTCGAAGTCCCTGTGTACCTGGAGACTGCGATCTGGGTGGTCAGGCATCCCTTACAGTGGTTGTGATATTCAGCCGGCTCGCGTCTACGTCCTAATCGTTCGTCATAAACATTACCAGATTTCACAGATCGCGACTCTACACTCTGTGATAAACCTCTCAGTCAACTAGGACTGTTTCATCTAGTTCGCCGAATCAAATGTGGGTCAGACGGCCTCGCTGACTCTGGAGCCGAGTCGGTACGTCAAGGCGAACACGGTCAATTCACTGCGATTTCCCAAAGGGGTCCACCATAACAAACACTGACAACATTCCACACGAACGTACGAGACCCCCGCAGTCAACACTGCAGACCAGGACTGATGACTAGCAACCCATTTGCTTCCTTTTTCGTTGCGCCCGCGGTGATGATGAATGAGAACAGATGGGTGAGCAGGGCTTGCGAGACGTGCGTGCTCGCGCCGCCAACTGGAGTTGTCGTGAGGAGAGGAAACTGAAAGGCGAGAAGACGCACGAGAATGGAATCTCTCAGTCAATGAGCACCACAAGTTCTGTCGTCCCAGGTCGTATTCAGGCAGTGTAGAAATTGAATTGCCGAGTCCCGGAAGATGACCACGCATCCCAGTCAGACCTCGAGACCGTGGAAAAAGGTACCCAGTACAAAGGGCAGTTGGTAGGCGATGCCGAGTCCTACCCGGAGTTTGGGAACCTAGCCAATTCGACTTCCGATTCGACCTTCAAAACGCCCCCAGAGCGGGACCCGTTTTCTACTTTGAACCTACTCCTGAAGATACGTCGAGACTCGAAATCTGGGTAGTACTTCGCGATCTCGATATGTCTCCACTGGTGGCAGGCGGGATCATGTCAACACCAATATTGATCATGATGATCAGGTAGTCGTACACAAAGCCGACCACGTGGAAGACGGATGCGACCGCGAGGACGACGCTGAGGGCGAGGATGGAAAGTATCACTTGCCGCTGACGCCTCGGCAACTTGACCCTCCAGAGTCCAAAGCATGCAGAGCGGTAAAGCGATGCGGTCGCGGAGGATTTCGCCAGGTTGAAACCGGCCCGGCTTGCCACCCTGGGTAGACCAAATCTCCGTGTGGCGTATCACATGAACAAGCGCACGTGGCGCCACTGTCTCTCAGCGCTCAGCCTCGACAGCTTCCTCTTCATGGCTATCCGTATGTACCCCAGAAATGAACGACACGGTACCACCTGCGGGCAATCCGGCCATTAACATTCAATCTTCTTCGAGGTGAGCACCAGATCAATTGTTCAAGCAAACGGCTTCCTATATTGTGCTTGTCTATGTCTAGTTGATCGGCGAGTAAAGAAGGCCTGCTTCACTAGTATGGAAACACCCATCTTCAATCGCTAACAGTGGAGCCCTTCGCGTGGACCGGGTTTATAACATTGGCCGACGAGACGTTACCTCCTGGGAAGGACAGCTTGAATTAGAACATGACATCAGCATTGCTTGCACCTATAATAAATAGGTTCACGGCATCACTGAGGCGGTCGTTTCCCTACTTTCTCCTCTCCACTCCGATATGGCGCTGTTTCATGTGTGCGTACTTTTACCCCGTACTCTGTTCTTCGTGCGCTCACCCAGATACTGGCCACCATAGTCGAGGTCTGCCCATAGGATGGGTCGCCATTATGTTGGCTCTGTTAGCCTCCATGGGTGGTTTCATCTTTGGGGTGGGTTGGTCGGTTTTACGCACGATCAGACTGACATCCGCCCAGTACGATACCGGTCAGATATCTGACATTTTGCTCATGGATGATTTCCTCCTCCGCTTCGCAAAATGCTCTACCCCGGGTGATGTTACTACCTGCGCATTTTCGACCGTGCGTGAGGGCCTTATTGTCTCCCTCCTCTCGATCGGGACACTAGCTGGTGCACTCATTGGCGCTCCGTGAGCAAAGTCGCATTATATCAGCTCTGCTAGTAGCATTCACACGACGTATAGAACTGCTGACTTACTCGGTCGACGCTATGCCATGAGTGCAGAGTGCATCATCTTCACCGTAGGCGTCATTATTCAGGTCGCCTCCACGAATGTCTGGCAGCAGTATGCAGTTGGTCGACTCATCAGTGGTTTGAGCGTCGGCGCACTGAGCGCAGCTGTACCCATGGTGTGTATGCTCCCTCTCATGCAAGTGCATATATCCCTTCATGCGCCTCCAGTACCAAGCAGAGACCGCTCCTCCCCAAATCCGTGGTACACTCACGTATGTCATTCATAATCTGATCCGTGAACGGTGGGGATTAATGTAAACCCAGCGCCACATATCAACTCTTCATTACATTTGGCATCCTGATCGCTTGTTAGTCTGTTTTCTAATATCTCACCCTCGAGTATGTACTCACTGGGGTTCACAGATTGCATTTCAATTGGAACTAGGCATGCCACTGGTTCTGCTTCTTGGCGTGTCCCGGTTGCGATCGGCATACTATGGGCATTAATACTCGGTATCGGCATTTTGTTCATGCCTGAAAGCCCAAGGAACGTTCTCGGCATTTTTTTTATTGTTCGTTCTCTCATGGCACACGCAACCAATAGGTGGCTTGCTGCTCGCGGCCGGCTAGATGAGGCACGGATATCCCTTGCGCGCACCCGTGGTCTCTCCATAGCCGAAGCCAACGATCATTACATCGTCCGACGTGAAGTCGAGGAAATCCGACTGAGTGTGGAACACGAAAAAACAACCAAGGGTGGTTGGATCGACTGCTTCAGGCCGCATAACAAGACACTCTACCGCACGCTCCTCGGTATGAGCTTGCAGAGTCTTCAACAATTGACGGGGGCGAACTACTTTTTCTACTATGGTGCCACCGTCTTTCAAGCTGTGGGACTGTCAGACTCGTTTGTCACGCAGATCATTTTGGGAGCAGTCAATTTTGTCTGCACATTTGGTGGTATGTATATCATGGAGCGGGTGTGTTTCTAACCTTCCTGTTTGGATCCTGCTTCCTCATCACTGCCCTCCAGTTTGGACGTAGGCGGCCCCTTATTTACGGCGGCATCTGGCAATCTGCCTGGTTGTTTGTGTTTGCATCCGCTGGGACGGCCGTCGACCCTGTCACACATCCAGGAATTGGAAAACGTATGTCCTCTTTTCTAGCTTCCGACCCCCATCACTTGACTTGGGCTCTAGTCATGATCGTCTCTGCGTGCGTGTTTATCTGGGGCTATGCCATGACGTGGGCACCGTGAGCAGGCATCTCGCTTCGCAAATATCGCTGTATTTGACCCCTTGTGCATTAAGTGGCGTCTGGATTTTGATTGGCGAAACGTTTCCGACGCGGACGCGTGCCAAGCAAGGCAGTCTCTCGACAGCCGCAAACTGGACATGGAACTTTTTACTCGCGTTCTTCACTCCGTTTATCAGTAATTCCATCAGCTACCGGTATGGTTACGTCTTTGCAGGTGCACCATCTTCTTTCCATTTTCGCTCTCGATAGAAACTGATGAAGAGGGGCAGCATGTAACTTGACAGGTGCTGTGGTGGTGTATTTGTTCCTGTACGAGTCGTCGGACATTTCGTTGGAGAACGTGGACATGGTGCGTGCATGTCTGTGGTTCGCACCTGCTGCCTGCTTATCCTATGTCGATAGATGTACACCGACCCGGAATGTAAACCATGGACGTCTGGCGAATGGGTGCCACCTGGGTATGTGTCCCGCCGAGACCTGGTCGAGTAGACGAAAGGTGCGGAGTGCAAGCAGGAATTTGGGCAGATGCTGAGTAACCTTTCCACGCAGTCAGGTACTGATAGCAGCCAGGGGAGCCCTTGTGTGCAAGAATGCCATCAACTTTGTACTCTTCTTCACTGTCTATGATGTCAGGTGGTGGAGTGAGAAATAAGGGTCCATGTGCTTCTGTGGAGCAGTGCAGTGATAGAAGAGTGGCGTGGAATACGTCATGAATTTTCCATAAGGGTGGGAGGCAGAGGCAGTAGGTGAGTAGGGATAGGACTTGTAAGATTTCAAAAGGGCTGAAGCATTTTGGAGCTAGTTTTCTAGAAGGGTGTGGGATGCAGAGATTGGTCACTTCTAGCCAGACCTTATCTCCAACCTTCCAGGGGGAAAACTTCCTGGTGATGTGTTGGGTCATTAGTTGCCAGGCCAATTCATGGGCTGCTAAGGCTTCCTTTCTAGATTCTTCCAGGTAGGAGAGTCAGTTAGTGAGGGCGGGAATGAAGGTAGTTCCTAGAGGGGGGTAGGCACATGGTTCATACCCAAGCATAAGGGAGAAGGGGGATGCCTTGGTGGACAAGTGCAGGGAGGAGTTGTGTTGGAATTCTGCCATGGTGATGAAGGTGGACCAAGTGTGTGGTTGGTTGGTGCAGAATATTTGAAGGTATGTTTCAATCTCCTGATTTACTCATTCTGTTTGTCTGTCTGTCTGTGGGTGATAGGCAGTAGAGAGGTGAATGTCATAGTGGAGGAGGCAGGCGAGTTCTTGGGCGAATGCTGAGGTGAATTGTGGACCTTGATCAGAGATGATGGAGTCATGGAGGCTGAATCATTTGAAGACATTGTTAAAAAAGAGTTGGGCTACTCCTGCTGCATCAATGGATTTGAGGCAGGGTATTAGAATTACCCCCTTCATAAGGCCATGGTCAACTATAACCAGCAAGGAATCAAACCCAGAAGACAAGGGGAGGTCAGTGATGAGATCCATGGAGAGTTGGTGGAAGGGGAGAGTGGTGGAAGATGGGATCAGGGTGAGCAGGGGTGTGGTAGGGTGAGTATTGGCCTTGGATTGTTGACAGAGAGCACAACCTGCAATGAAATTTTTGATGAAGGTGGCAAGACCTGGCCACCAGAGGTCATATTCCAGGAGAGCTTTGGTGTGAAAGAAACCCATATGACCAGTGGTAGGAGATGCGTGAAGGGCATGCAAGAGGGCAGAGTGAGAGGTGGGGGGTACATACATTTGATGGAGGTAATAAAGGTGGCCATTGTCAAAGGTCCAATCAGAGAGAGAAGAATGAGGGAAGAGAGGGGACCTCTCTTGAAGACTAGTTAGGGCATGAAGGATGAGGGGATTGGAGGAGGAGGATGAGCAAATGGAGTGGACTAAGGACAGATCAAGAGCTTGGATAACCTGGGGATCTGGGAGAATGGAAGTGGAGGCATTGTCAAGAGTAGTGTCGACTGAGTCCTTTCAAGAGAGGGCGTTGGCAGGGGCCATGCGAGATCCAGGGGTTACCTGCCAGATGAGGTCAAAATCCTAGAGAAAGAGGGACCAGCAGGCTTGTCAACAAGAGAGTTTGTGAGGGTCTTTGAGGTATGAGAGGTTCTTGTGATCTGTGAGGATGGTGATGGGGTGGGAAGTGCCAAGAAGATACTGTTGCTATTCCTGGAGAGCAAGGATGACTGCAAGGAGTTCCTGGTCGTAGATGTCATAGTTCCATTCAGCAGGGGAGAAGGTCTTGGAGAAGTAGGCACAGGGGTGAAAGTCGCTATTGGAGTCAGTCTGAAGGAGGACTGTGCCTGCAGTGAGGAGTGAGGCATCGGTTATAAGGGAGAACAGTTTGGAGACATCAGAGAAGGCAAGGACAGGGGAGGAGGAGAACTGTTGTTTTAAGGTGTCGAAAGCCTTCTGTTAGAGGGGGGTCCATTGCCACAGTTCATCTTTGCATGTGAGGAGAGTGAGGGGGGTGACGAGGTCAGAGAATCCTGGAATGAATTTACAGTAAAAGTTGGCAAATCTAAGGAATGAGCGAATGCCTTTGACAGAGGTAGGGGGTTCCCAAGTGTTGATCACTTTGAGTTTGGTAGGATCTATCTCAATGCGTCCTTGACCAATGATAAGACCAAGGTATTCCATTTTGGGAATATCAAAGAAACATTTAGAGATCTTGAGTGATAAACCATGTTCATGAAGGTAGAGTAGAACACATTTGGTGTGGGAGTGGTGGAGTTCCAGATCATCCTTAGTGTGAATGCCAATGTTGTCCATGTAGATCTTTAGCCATCGTTCAGAGATCATATCAGTGAAGATGTGATTCATGAAGGCTTGGAATGTTGGAGGTGCATTGTTGAAACCAAAGAACATGACCGTGGGTTCAAAGAGGCCAAGAGGGGTGATAAACACAGCTTTCCATTGGTCTTCTGCTCGCAGGTGGATGTTGTTATATCCCCAATGAACATCAAATTTAGTGAAAAGTGTGGAGTCCTTCATGTCATTGATGAGTACCAAAATAAGAGGGAGGGGGTAAGCATTGAAGATAGTGTGTGAGTTGAGATACCTATAGTCCTGGCAGGGTTGAAGGATACCATCCTTCTTGGGTACAAAGAAGAATGGGGATGCCTGAGGGGATTTCGATGGGACAATGTGACCAGTTTTAAAGTTCTCTTCAATAAAGGTCTAACAAGCTTCATGTTCTGTGGGGTTCAGAGGATAGATTTTGACAATCTTCAGAACAAAGGATGGTTTCAATTTGATGGTGTGGTCAAAGCAATGATGAGGAGGTAGGGTACTGAACATTTTTTCAGAAAAGACGTCAGTGGGCTCTTTGCACCAAGAAGGGACTTCTTGTTCCTGGGGTTTCTCCTTTGGAGCTAGTTCCATGGAAAGGGCAATCTTGCCAAGGTGTTCTGGGTATTGGTCAGTGTTGTCCTTCTTCCAGGATGGACTCTTACAAAGAGGTACCACAACATCCTGGAGAGTAAGGGTGTTAGCTGACCAATCAATGAGAGGATTCTGTTTCTTGAGCCAGGTCATGCCCAATATAATGCAGGGGGATCTGAGGGAAGTTACAAGGAAAGTTATAGTGTCAGAGATTCCTGGAAAGGTGACATTGGCAGTGATTGTATACTTAATAGTTCCTTGGTGGTTGGGGGTTCCATCAACATTGTAAGTGGTGAGGGGTTGAGGGAGTCATCTGATGGCAGAACAAAGATGGGGGACTAGAGAGGTGTCAATGAAATTGCTAGTGGCACCACAATTGATAAAAGTGGTGGTGTCGACACTTTGAGATCTTGCTTGTAGGTAGACTGGGAGGCGCATGGTTCATTTATTGGAAAGTCCTACAAGTACAGCAGAGATATCTAGGGAAGGAGACATCACTACTTCTTCTCTTACTAAAAACCCAAAGAAGGGTCTTTCTTGGGGGTGTCATTGAAGCAAACTTTGAGAGTTTGTAAGATTTCACCCTCATCCTTTCCAGAGGAATGAAGATTGTTGACATAGGTTTCAAGAGCAGTGGGGGTTTTGACTGGAGGGGGAACACTTGGTGGGACTGCAGTGGTGGTGGTAGTCTGGACTTGTTGGGGGGTTCTGAAGCAGTTGGAGGAGACTGAGGTGCTGGAGGAGTTGTTGGTGGTAAAGGTGCAGCATTGCTGTACATTGTGGCCCTTCTTTTGGCAGTGGAGACAGAGCCCCTCTCTGAAACAGCAAGCTTGTTCAGTGGAGGTGAGTTTGGAGATGCAAATAGCATCTACGTCCATGGCATTGGGATCAGAGCTAGAGGAGTGAGGGGCAAAGAACAAGGGATGTTTGTGACCCTTGTGAAGCACAGTGATGCGGGCTTTCTGTGCATGGAAAGTCTTAGCTTTCTCAATCCACTCAGTGATAGTGGTGGGGATAATGGTCATGGAGAGGATCATGATGGCAAGTTGTTGGTTCAGTCTGAGGGAGAACTGGTCTATGAGTGTGCCGTCATCAGTGATACCTGCTTTGGTGGCGAGGTTTTGGAACTCAGTGATATATCTTTGAAATCCATTGTCCATTTCTCCGTCAGGTCATTTGAAGGATTTCTGGATGAGCTTGGCAAGGTCTAGGCATGCTGTGGCTTTGGTGTCAAAGGGGTAAAAAGTGGACTCAAAGTTGGTGACAAACTTGTCAAAGGTTTTCTTGATGGGGGCAATCTTGGCATCACTTATGCGATCAAGCCACATTTTGGAGAAAGAGACTCCTCATCCCTTACTCATCTTGTTTAGTGTGGTCAAGACCTTGATCTCATCAGTGGAGTAGAGTGTGGGGTTGATGGTGAAGTAACCCCTCATTGCTTTGATCCATTGTGTTGCATCAGCAGGTTCATCAGAGAAGTCTGTGGAGAGAGCAGCTTTAAGTTCAGACATGATGACTAGGAGTTGTGGGGCAGGTGGTGCTAGGGCTGGTGTGTGCTGTGGGGGTGGTGCTGGGGCTATTGTGCACTGTGGGGGTAGTGCTGGGGCTGTTGTGAGCTGTGGAACTGGTGGTGGTTGTGGTTGAGATTGTGGGGGTGTGAAGACCAGGGGTATTATGGGACTAGGGTTGCTGGAGTACTGGGAGGCAAAGAGCCTGTGACAATGTCTGGGGGTGGGGGGCTGGGATGGTTCTAGGGTATGAGGGGTTGATGGTGGTGTCGACGTGGTCTCCTTGTCTAAGGACTCTGGGGCTATGATCCAAGGTATGGTGGCTAGGGTTGTCCTACTCCTAGATAGGAGAGATGCAGGATATTCTTGATCTTTTGTTATGCAGGGCATACCTTGAGTGACTAAGACTAAGATCCAACAGGCAGGACACTCACAAAGAGGTACAACTCAGCCTGTGGAGATGAAGGACTGTATGCCTTGTCAGGCAGTCAAAGGACTATACATTCCTGGGAATGGACTAGAGAACTGAGGGCCCAAGGAGGGTGACAAAGGACTAGGGGCCTGAGGTGGCAGACAAGGGACTAAGAGGACTCAAGAGTATGCATGAATTGCACAGATCAAGAATGGAGTACAAAGTGATAAACATAGGTTTATATACTGAAAGATAATGTGCATGGACCAAGCAGTGCAAAAGGACACATAAGTGTAGAACAATCTAGAATGTGATGGAAATTGGAGAAAGAGTAAGCAATGATGACAATCATTGCTGTGGAAAGACTAAGTGAAGAAGAAGAAGATAAGAGATGAACTAAAGTGGTATGATGCTCACATGGGAACCGCTTGTGATGGTAACAAAGTGAATGTATTCATAGAAGAATATACTGAAGATTGGAGAATGACAAGGATGGAGCAAGGAGAGAAAGATGATACTGCGAAAGAGAAGGGAAATTGTAACAGAGATCCTGCTGTTGTTTTTGTATTAGAAGATATCCCATTCTTTCAGGAATCCCTCTACCTTCCTCTCATCATCTGCTTGTTAGGATTCTATTTCATCATCCAACAATCTCTCCTTCCACATCTCTCCTATGAAGAAGGAACTCAGGTAGAAGTCAATGCCAAAGTTGCCTGCTCCTCTGTTGCATCTGCACATGAAACAATCAGTGACCCCACCATACTTGTGGGACTCCCATGAGCAATTCATGACCTTCCCAGAGAATTGGTCTTACTACACCTCAAACTTTGCCTCTCCCTCCTCACAGAGGACGGATGATGCTTTTACCTGTTTCCAGACAACTCCAGCTTACCCAACCACTGGGTTCACATGGGTAGAACCACTGGGGATGGAGAACTTTCCCCAGGACATTCAATGCAACCAACCAGCCTGCAGCTATCTACTCCACCACATAACTTTGTCCCAGTTTATCCAGACACTCTCTGACTAGACCCCAGCACCCCTGACTCTATCTACCCTCCAATTCCAGTCCCACCTCCACAACCCACCTGTGTCAGAGTTTACATCCAAAGAGCTCAACTCTCTCCAAGGTTGGTTTGCCCTGGCCCTGCTTGCTCTGAACAAGGCACTGAAGGATCAAGCCCAGCCCTTGGTAGATCATATGATGGAAATCAGTGGGAGAGCTCCTCTGATCAATCTTCCCCCTCTAATTCTAGGGCATCTCAAAGGGGGCAGATGCTTTGCTTCACCTGTAGGGCCACTACTCACTTTAGATCCAATTGTTGACACTACCGCTGCCCTTCCTGCCACCTTCCCACTCCAGGGCATCCCCAATACACTTATCCACAATGCCTTTGCCCTCAATGTGGCCTTGCTGGACATTCAGCCCCTTTCTGTTTGACAACATCAACACTGGATTCCCATGCCACTGATAGTACCAGTGAGGAGTTCTACTCCAGTCAGGACAATGTGTTGGGAATGTGCAATCTGTGCGTTGCAGTAAGACCTAGGGCATAGTGTAAGACCCGATGGCAAAGCATCCCATTGGAGCATCCCTCCATAGTGCTGGTCTAACCCCCCAAGCACTGACACTGGTACCTTGGCCATATAGCTCAGTGGTTAGAGCACCTGGTATACAACTAGGAGGTCACTGGTTCAATCCCAGCTCTGGTCACATTTTTGTAACACAATGCTATCTGAGTCGGTGCCTCCAATCTACAATGGGGGTATTGTTACAGATATGGAGTGGCAACCTGATTCCTCTATCTTTCTTCCCTTTGATTATGCACTTAATTTCTCCTCTCAGTATTATTGCATTCTGGGATTGGACAGCCCCTGGCTGGATGATCACTCATACCCAGCTTTCTTTTCACTTCTGCAGCTGGATGAGTCATCCTTTGGTTTCCATGTTACCACTGATCACAGTTGCATTACTTGATGTTCCCACAGTTCCTCTTCATCATGACATGACTTCCACCTTCCTCTTTTGGTTACAGTTACACTTCCTCTGTCTCTGGATGCTTACTCCTCTGTCCTGTATTCGTTCATGGTTACACATCTTCCCCATGTTCACACTAGGCATCTCACATTCACCCTGAATAGTGTACAGCTCTGTCTAGGTATTTATACATGCCCTGTACTTGTACTTTTCCCCAGTTAGTTCTGTGCAATCTACACATAGTTTCTTCCTGTCCACAAGTCCTTGAGAGGATAGTGAGATCTCTTTACTTTCCATAGTCTTGCACTACTTGTTGAGTGTGCGCTCGACAGTTAGGATCTATGCATACATGTAACAGGTGAAGCCTGGGGGTATTTGGAGGGTTTGATCTTCCCTGACTTCAAATGTTCATCAATGAATGCTTTACACACATCCATTTCCTTGGGGTTTAAAGGGTATATTTTTGTGACCCACAGGACAAAAGACAGAGTGAGGTCAATTGCATGATCATACAGTCTATGTGGGGGGAGTTTGCTGGGTGTGGGTTCATTAAATGCATCCTGGAAGGTCTGATATTCTTTTGGTAAAGGCTGTTCTTCTTCCTGGTTTTGTTGGGCCAGTTCAGTGGAGATGGTGAGCTTCCTGATTCAGTGAAGAAGAGCAGTGTGGAAATTCTCTTCATTTTAGATTTCTGGGTCGAGGTCGAGGTATCATAGGAGATATCTTTGGGAGATCTGATCTTGTTTAGGGGGTGGTCTAAGCTGATTGGGGAATGTTAGGATTCTGGTGGCCCAATCTATCTGGTAATTTCTATCTCATAGCCAATTGATGCCAAGAATTACACCCTCATATCCACAATCAATGACAAAAAATTGTCAATCTTCAGAGAGTTCCCTGATCATCAGGGTCAAGGTGACATAATGACAGATCATTCCATTTCGATTATTGGTCCCATCCACATTATATGCTTAGATTGGGGTATGCAGGCAAACCAATGTCCAATGATTGGCTCATGTGAGATGTTTGTTAACAAAACATCTGGTGGCTCCACTATCCACAAGAGCAGTAGTCACAATGTTTTAGGTAGCTCCTGGTTCATATAGGTGAATGGAGAGTTTGATTGCTCTAGAGTTGGTACCTGATACAAATACAGGAGTGACAGCATGAGGAGGAGAAGACATTGCTTCTTCCCTCCTCCTTAAAAACCCAAATCAAGGTTAGTCCAAACTATGCAGACTTGTTCTGCTGGTTCCAGGGCACAGAGCTTTAGGATGTGAAGTAGTTCTCCTCTTGGCAGGTTGGTATTCTGAATGAACTCTCCAAAGGCATCTGTTGGAGTGGCTTTGACTGTATTGACCCATTGTTTCTGAGAGAAACAACAGGGTTTTTGTTCTCCTCTATGACTGGTGGACTGACATCCCACTCAGTGACAAACAAAGCATTTATTGTTTTTCATATGCTCTGCTTGTTCTACTGGAGTGGGTTGAATCATGTCTATGCCCATGGCATTTGGATCTCTGGTGACAAAAGAGGGTCCTCCATATGAAAGAGGGAGGAATCATTTGGGGTCCTGGATCTTCCTTAGTTGTAGTAGGTTTTCATTGAACTATTGAGCCATGGTTAACCATTTGTCCCAATGCTCTGGTTGGGGGTTCAGGGTAGCCACCATGTCAGCCAGCTTTGAATCAACTCCTCTTCATACGACATCAATCAAGATTTTGTCATGGGCTTTGGTAAGGCTACTCTTGCCTACTTTCAATTGAAAAGTAGTGGCATAGGCATCAAAGTTTCCTCACTTTAAATGCACAGGCTGTCACAAACCTAGAATAGCAGGCAGATTCCCCTCTCTATCTTCCTTTCAATTACACACTTAATTTCTCTTCTCAGTATTACCATGTTCCTGGATTGGACAGCCCCTGGCTAGACAATCACTCATACCCAGCCTTCCAATTCAATCCATAGCTGGATGAGTTGCCTTTGGTTTCTTGGTTACCACTGATCATAATTGCACCACTCACAATTCCCACATTCTGTTTCTGTCACAGCACAACTTACACTTTCCCCTTTTGGTTATGGTTACATCTCTCCTGTTTCTGGATGCTCACTCCTCCATACCACATTAGTTCACAGTTACACATTTCCCCCATATTCATACTAGGCATCTCACATTTACCCTAAATTGTGTACAGCTCTACCTAGGTATTTACAGTGGCTCAAAAAACTGTCTGGATGTTTGGTCATTTTTCACTAAATGCAATAACCTCCAATAACCCCTAATCCTTGCCCTAACCTATGAGTGTATGAAATCAAGTACCTACTCCTAGCGTTCTATGGGTACAAGGGTCAAGGGATTTGAATATGATTTGAGGAAATGGCAGCCATTTCAAAATGGTAACTCATGCAGACAGTTTTTTGACTTTATATGGCAAAGGTAGAAATTGATCTATTCTAGCTGTTATTGGGTAAGAAGTGAGTCATATGATGGACAATATATTCAATAGGATACAAATATGTCAAAACACAACTTATTTCCCACCACTATTAGTATGAATTTGCTTATTATTGAACAAATCAACCAAATCATTACTTTCTTGTATTTG
>JBBPLS010000413.1:0-19247 GCA_038089895.1 Boletellus ananas | reverse complement strand
TGAAAGCGGCCTTCCATTGGTCACCTTCATTGATGCGGACATTGTTGTATCCTCATCGGACATCAAACTTGGTGAAAATAGTAGCGTCTTTTAGTTTGTTGATGAGGTTGGAAATTAGGAGGAGAGGGTAGGCATCTTGGATGGTGTGTTTGTTAAGATACCTATAATCTTGGCAGGGGTGGAGTCCTCCATCCTTCTTTTTTACGAAAAAGAAGGAAGAGGCCTGAGGGGATTTTGATGGACAAATTTTGCTGGATTTCAAGTTCTCGTCAATGAAATCATTGGTGGCTTGTCATTCTGTGGAGGAGAGAGGATAGAGTTTCCTGATCTTGGGAACAAAGGAATCTTTCAAGTTGATGGCATGGTTGTAGGGACAAGAGGGGGGAACATGGTTGGTGGCTTCTTTGCTGAAGACTTTGGCAAAGTTTGCATAAGCCGGGGGAAGAGTTTTCTTTGGTTTGGCCGCTTCAGCTTGCATGGCCAATTCTGTGGAGAGAGTAAGCTTTTGAACATATTTGATAAGTGAGGGGTTGGCAATGTGGGATCCATAGCATTGGACCCGGTTTAAATGGTAAAGTCCAAGTCCTCAGATGATATAGTTGTCAGAGTCCTCAGTTTTATTGTATTTGTGAAATCTGGAGAGTTCGGTGGCATCAAGGGTTGTTTCCTTTCTAGGATTAACCGGTGATGGGAGAGTGGATGGTTCACAAGTGGTTCTTTTGGTGAAAATGGTTCAGGCATTGTGGTGGGATTTCATAAGGAGAGCAGATTTGTCCTGATCCATAGGAGTCAAGACTCGCCCTGCTTTCCAGTCAATGGTGGGGTTAGTGGCTTTCAGCCATAGATATCCTAGGATGGCATTTTCTCATCCTCCATTGAAGACGTAGAAGGCGATCCTTTGTGTGATGCTGCCAATCTGTGTGTAAAGTATGGCTTCATACTTACAGGTGGTATTGGTAGATATGTCGGTGTTGCAAATGGAGAATGGGTGTTCGAGGGGGGTAATAGGGATGTCATTGTGCTTGACAAAGTCCCAGTCAATGCAGTTGATCTGGGCTCTAGAGTCTAGAATGGCAGTGGTTTTGACGGTTTTCATAGTGAGGGGAGAGATGATGAATTTGAGAGGGAGGTACAGGGAGTTTTGTTTCATCTTTGGTACACTATGTATGGTAGTGGAGGGGGCTGACGTCGAGGTGGGTCTCCATTCTAAAAATCCTGGGAAAATGCTTCATGCCCCAATTTCCTGATGGTGGCATCCTTTTCTTCTTCGACTTCCTCTATGGAGGCAGAACTTTCCACTACTGCCACTTTCTTGGTATGGAAAGGATTGTTCAGGCGAGGGGCGGGAGTGTTGTTGGTTTTAGGACATTCCCAAGCCATGTGTCCTTTCTGACGACATCAGAAACATCTTCCTTCTTTTCTAAATTGCTCCTGTTCTTCGGAAGTGAGCTTGGTGAGGTGGTCTACCTCCATGGCATTTGGGTCTCTGGTGGGGGTGGTACGGGGAGTGGGGGCTGGTTGGAAGATGGATGGCATGCAGGTAGAATGTTGCTTTGCTACTGCTGTGGCAAAGCATTTCTGTGAGAGAAACTGGTCAATGCATGTGTACCAGTCATCAGGGGTAGTGGGGATCTTTTCGAGGCTGTACATCCTGTCAGAGAGCCAGATTGGAATGCCAGCTCAGAGATAGTGGATGATGGTGGCAGCATTGGTGAAGGGGTCGAGGTTGGCTTCGACGACCTTCATTTTAAACTCTGCAAGGTACTTGGGGAGGTAGTCATTGGAGCAGACACAAGTGTTGGTAAGCCAAGTGGTAGCCTCAGCTTCTGCATTGGTATTTTTGAACATGGTATTGAAATCTGTGATGAAATCCTTCATAGTACCAAAGGAGTTATTGTCAAGGGCTTTCTTGATTCATACTTGGGCCCAGCTCTTAGCTGTCCCTTCTTTCATGAATGAGAGAGCAAAACCAATTTGCTTCTTGTCAGTGTCATAGATGGCACAGTTGATGAGCACATAGGTGCGAACGGTGTTGAGCTAATGCTCAGTGGAGTTGGTGGAGCCATTGAAGTCCTTGGGAGGACTCAGGTGGAGTTCTGTGGGTTTGGACATCATTGGTTGTGCTGGGGGAATTGGTGGTGGTACAAAAGGTCTGGGTAGACGAGGTGTGACCAGGGAGATAGCAGGGATGGTGGGTGCTGGGGGTAGGGGTGTCAAGGTGATTGGGGGGCGTGGTTCATTGAGTATGCGATATGCAAGGTCGAGGGTTTTGTCTTGTTCCTCCTGAGTGGGAAGGAAGAGGTCGGAGGATGTGTGGGAAGTCAGTGTTTCAGTGGAATCTGAGTCAGAGGCAGGCTCATCAGAAGAGCGCCACCAATCAGGGATGTCAGGGGTTTGGGAAATCTTGGTACAGCGGGGAAGGTGCTACTCGATGGTAGGCCTGAGAAGAAGCTAGTCTTTTGTTATGTTTGGCACAGGTAGCATCGAACGTAGACTCAAAGCCTAGTTGGTGGTTCTGTGGTACAATGTGAAACCACAAGGACGAAGGTCACTTAGCGGGTCGAGGTAAGGCCACACTTAGGATTGTAGTCACTAGGCGGGTTCAAGGTGGCTGGCCAAGGAGCAAAGCTCACTTGGTGGATCGAGGGGTCCAAGGTAATGAGGCTAGATTGAGTAAGACTAGCTTAGGGAATACAGGCCTAAGTACTCGGGTTTATATACGTAGAGGAAGTGCACACAGACCAAGCTGTGTGGATATGATATCAAAGATAAGGAGTCATGGACAATGAGTCAATGGGAAAAGGAAGTGAGGAATGACAATGATGAAATGAGTCAATGGGAAAAGGAAGCAAGGAATGATGAAGCAAGAGTAATCAAGAATGAGTCAATGGGAAAATAGAAGGTCGTGGAATGGAAGAGAAGTCCTGTGTGTAAGACATGATGACTCATTGGAAATGGTGTCCGAGAGGTGCACAATAGTGATCAGATGACAGAGAAAAGGAAAAGTAAGCGTGTGAAGATGAAGAAAGCGAATTGTAACAGAGATCTCATCCTTGATGTGGTCTGGAAGACCACTGTAAAAGATGTGATGGAGGGTGCCTAGCCCATAATCATCTACCTGTCCTGCCAACTGATTGAACTCAACAACATATTTGTTGATCTGTTGACCATCCTTCATTGTCAAGTGGTCGAGCTGATGCTCTGCATCTCCAACCAGATCATGTGGACCAAAGTTTGCTTTTAGTTCTTTGACAAATGTTTCATAGTCATCCATCCACAAAGGATAGCGATGGTAGTTAGCAGAGTTAAGGAGGTCCAGTTCGAACCATTCCAGGTCCATACCCTTGAGGTAGGACTGCACGAAGATGACTTTAGCACAGTCCAAGTGGAATGCTTTCAGGCAGTCCTGGAAATTGAGCTTGCACTGCACCAAAAAGGTGCAGAGTTTGTGAGGGTCTGTTCCATTGAATGTGTTGGGCTCACAGACCTTGGTCTGGGAGGAGGAGGTGTTGCACTTGGAGTTTGCTTTCGTGAGTGCATGGATTGCCTGAGTTAGGGTGAGCATGTTGTCAGGGGGTGGAGATGGGGATCAGGTGGATGGAATGGGGATGTTGCAGGGAGATGGCTGACAAATTACACCATCCTAGCTTCCATTGCTCAGATTGTTGGGGTCATCACCAGAGTCACCACCCAGAGCAGGTGTGACCTCTATGGTGGGATCGTTTGGAGCAATTTCTTTGTCCCTGTGGGATGCACTGCTAGATGGCTGCACACAGCCAGGACAGGAGGGAGTGGGGGTTATTCTTCCACTCAATGGTGGAGGAGAACCATGTCATGCCAGAAAGGAGAGGAAACTCCCTGATCTGGGCAGTGGTAGAGGAGTGTCAGGTCGAGGGTTGGCACAGGCTTGCATACATGTCTGGATAATGCAGGTAGACATGTTATGGGTACAGACGAATGCACAGCCATGAGTTTGAATATACTGTCAAGTCTGGTCTTTCTCTGCTCTACTCTGGTCAGTTGGAGGTGTGGGAGACAAGAGGATAGGATGGCAGGTATGGAGTTGGGTTGGAGCAGGGAGGACTTTGGCTTCAGCAATGTGGCTAGTATGCTGTGCCTCTGTACGTTCATGTCCTTGTATTTCAGAGGGCAGGATAGAGGATATTGGAGATGGAATCTGACAGAGTTCAGAGGAGAAATAACTTAGGTGATATTCAAACTAAGATATTACATTGGAGAGACAAGGCTTTATATACAGAGGAAGGAAGCAAATTACTAATGGAGAAAGGTAGGTTGGTAAGTGATCAGTAAGCATAAACCCTTGGAGTTATACTCTGGAGACACAAAAGCCCAAGCTGTGCTTCATGTAGCAAGCACAGTGACTGTTACAAATGTGGAATACCAGCCTGACGAGTCCCATTTTCTCCCTTTGATTATGTGCTCAATTTCTCTTCTCAATTCTATCGCATTCCAGGATCGGATAGCCCCTGGCTAGATGACCACTCATACCCGGCTTTCTATTCCACTCCGCAGCCGGATGAGTCATCCTTTAATCTCTCCGTTATTGCTGATCGTAGCTGGGCCACTTAACTTTCCCACATTCTGTTCGAGGCACGATGCAACTAACACCTTCTGCTTTTGGCTTACCATTACTTCCTCTTATCAATCGGACACTTACTCCCCCGTGCTGCATTTGCTCACAGTTACGCGTCTTCCCATTTTCACACCAGACACCCCATGTTAACCCTGAATTGTGTTCAGCTCTGTTTGGGTATTTATACGTGCCCTGTACTTGTACTTTCGCCAGTTAGTTCTGCGCAATCTACACATAGTTTCTCGCTGTCCACGAGTCCCGTAAAAGGGATAGTGTGAACTCTTGTCTCCAATAGTCTCACACCACTAGTTGAGTGTGTGCTCAACAGTTAGAATCAACGCGTTCGCGTAACAAAAGAACTAACTTGTCCCTCTGCCCCTGCTACTCAGCAGAAGGGTGAGAATCGATCAAACAACAGCCTACCACACACCAGAATCCAGTGACGAAGAACACCCATCTCACGAAGTCGAGTACCAACACATTGAACACCAACCTCCTTCCCTTTCACCTGCCCCCAGACAAGTCTCCAGTCGACCTCCGCCTAATCCTCTATTCGGACAAAGGAGAAGACGACCCTCTGTCACTCCTGAACACATCCAAGCATCTCCTGGACAACTCGCCCCACCCATACTAACCCAAGAGTAGGACTACGGATACTCAGACATGTTCACAGACCCTCCCACTCCGGTACCACCCATTGAACCCCCTCAGATTCACGTCGTCCTGGACCCTGACATTCCAATGCCTCCTACAACTCCCCAGAATGACACCAGTGAGGAGCATAAGGCTGAATGACGAGCAGGTCTTCCTGCCGATTTCTCTGGAGACCTGTCAGATGCCTCCCGATGGCTTGCATCTATGGAGACATACTTCACCATGAACAGTCACATCTATGACGACGATGTCTCAAGGATTCTTACCACCCTGAACAAAATGAACAAAGGAAGAGGAGGAGTATTCACAGAAAGCTGGTACCCAAAAGCCCTGATCTTGGCTTGGGCATTGTTCATTGATGATTTCAATAACACCTTCATCCCCGTTGGAGAAAAAGAGAGAGCTCGCAATGATCTCTATGAAATGAAACAATCGGACTTCCCAGAACTGACCGAGAGTTGACTACCTTCTCACCTGAAGAGAGGGAATTTTGACGCCTATGCCGCTACTTTTAGATTAAAAGTAGGGAAAAGTGGCCTGATCGCAGCACACGACAACATATTGATCGACGTCCTACGAAGAGGAGTCAACTCCAAGCTGGCCGATATGATGACTACCTTGGATCCTCAACCAACCAGTTGGGATAAATGGCTAAGCACAGCACAAAGATTCAACGAGAACTTACTTTGCTTGCAAAGAATCCGTGACCCCAGGAGATTCCTCCCTCTCACCTATGGAGGGTCCTCATGACCGCCAAGGGATCCTAATGCTATGGACATTGATGCCATCTGACTCACCCCTGTAGAACGAGCAGAGCATATGAAGAACAATAAATGCTTTGTTTGTCATAAGGTCAGATGCAGGTCGACAAATCATAAAGGAGACTCTAGAACTCGCCGTTTCCCACAGAAACAATGAGTTAACTCGGTAGAGACCAGCCAGACAGACGCATTAGGAGAATTTATCCAGAACACCGACCTTCCCAGGGATGAACTACTTCGCATCTTAAAGCTATGTGCCCCAGAGCCTGCAGAACAAGTCCATATGGTATGAACCAGTGACAGACAGGGTTTTTAAAGAGGAGGAAAGTAGCAATGACTTCTCCTCCTCATAAGGTCGCTCCTGTATTTGTATCAGGTATCCACTCTAGAGCAATCAAACTCCCCATTCACCTGAACAATCCAGAAGCTACCCAAACCATTGCAGCCACCGCCCTAGTAGACAGTGGTGCCACAGGATGCTTTGTTAACAAACACCTCGCACAGGCCAACCAATGGCGAATGACTCGCTTAAACACCCCTATCCAAGCCCATAACGTAGATGGCACCGAGAATCGGAACAGCATGATCTGCTATTATGTAACATTAACCATGACCCTAGGAGATCTAAAGGAAGATCGACGGTTTCTGGTCATCGACTGCGGAAATGAAGGAGTTATCTTGGGAATCAACTGGTTACGAGAAGTTAACCCAAAAATAGACTGGACCACTGGAGAGATCACCATTCCTGACCGACCCCGGGCCAAAGTAGGGGACCCTCTCATGCAACGATATCTATTACAATATCTCAGCTTGGACCCCGAGCTCCATAGCGAGGAGTTATATCGGTAGGCACTACTACATAAGATTGGGAAACTCACTATTTCCACCGAGCTAGCCCAACAAACTAAGGGGGAAGAACGACCCCTTCCGACAGAATATCAAGCCTACGCTGATGTGTTCAGCGAACCGAAACCAGGAGAACTCCCCCCACAATGGCCCTACAACCATGCTATCGACCTTGCCCCTTCTTTTATACCAAAGGTGGCAAAAATCTATCCGCTCAACCCAAAGGAGATGCAAGCCTGCAAGGAGTTCGTTGACAAACATTTAAAATCTGGCAAGATTAAACCTTCTAAATCCCCTCAAGCCTCTCCATTTTTCTTCATTCAAAAGAAGGATGGAGGGCTAAGACCTTGCCAAGATTACCAGTACCTCAACGAACATACCATCAAAAACGCTTACCCGCTCCCTCTCATCTCAGAATTGATGGACAAACTCCGAGGTTCAACTATCTTCACTAAAATGGATATCCGATGGGGATATAACAATGTTCGCATCAAGCCGGAAGACACTTGGAAAGCTGTGTTTATTACCCCCTTTGGCCTCTTCGAGCCTCTGGTCATGTTCTTCAGGATGTGTAACTCTCCTCCCACTTTTCAGGCACTTATGGATGACATTTTCTGTGATATGGTGGCGGAAGGGTGGCTCATTATCTATATGGACAACCTGATCATTCACTCGGATAACCAGGAAGAACATCACTGATGGACCTGGCAGGTCCTCCAACGCATGAGGGAACACAACCTTTTCCTCAAACTTTCCAAGTGCTTCTTCAACGTCTCCGAAGTGGAATATCTTGGCATGATTGTGCAACCCGGCAAGATCACATTGGATCCAGCCAAACTCTCCACTATTCGCGAATGGGAACCCCCTAAGTCGGTAAAAGCAGTCCAATCCTTCATCAGTTTTTGCAACTTTTACCGGAAGTTCATCCCTAACTTTTCTGCCCTCTGTTGACCTCTCCACGATCTCACCAAGAAATCCACCCCCTGGAACTGGTCTCCGGACTGCCAACAGGCTTTCGAAGCTCTTCGGAACGCCTTTACGCGGAAACCTGTCCTACGTCTTCCGAACCCAGCTGACCCCTTCTGGGTCATGACCGACGCATCCCTCATAGCCTCTGGCGCAGTGTTGGGAATGTGCAATCTGTGCGTTGCAGTAAGACCTAGGGCATAGTGTAAGACCTGATAGCAAAGCATCCCATTGGAGCATCCCTCCATAGTGCTGGTCTAACCCCCCGAGTACTGACACTGGTACCTCGGCCATATAGCTCAGTGGTTAGAGCACCTGGTATACAACTAGGAGGTCGCTGGTTCAATCCCAGCTCTGGTCGCATTTTCGTAACACGCAGTCCTCATGCAGAAAGACGTGAACGGGGATCTCCATCCTTGTTCCTTCTTCTCCAAAACCTTCTTCCCGGAGGAACGGAACTATGACATCTATGATCGGGAACTACTCACTGTCATTCGCGCCCTGGAGGAATGGCGTCACTACCTGACGGGGACGGCTCACCATGTTACCATCCTGACCGATCACAAAAACCTCGCCTACTTTAAACAACCACACAAACTCTCTTGCCGTCAGGCGCGCTGGATGTTGTTCCTTCAGGACTTCAATCTAATGTTTCTTCACACTCCAGGCACCGCTATGGGACCTGCCAATGCCCTGTCTCGCCTGCTGGACGTGGACACATGGGAGGACAACCAGGATGTTACCTTGCTGTCTGATGACCATTTCATCCATGCACTTGATGCCGTGCTCACTGAGAAAATCACCTCTTCCACTTCTTCTGATCCATTGGTGGTGGATGCCTTAGCTGCCCTGAATCAGGGTCGTTCCTTGTTACCATGCACAGCTCGGCAGGATTGGCGGTTCGCTGATGGCTTGTTATACTTCCGACATCACCTGTATGTCCCAGAGCTGGCCTGCCTCTCTTTGGTCCGAGCAATCCATGAATCCCCGGCAGGGGCACATGGGGGCTTCTTCTGACTCCTTCACCTTGTCCAGCGGGATTATTGGTGGCTGGGCCTGTCCACCTTCATTCGCCGATTTGTCACCGGTTGTGCTGTCTGCCAGGCTACCAAGGTCCTCACCCATCCGGCCATTCCTCCGCTAGTTCCGGTCCCATCCACGGTGACTCACCCATTTCAGCAACTGTTGATTGACCTTATCACCGTGCTGCCGCTTTCGGCCGGTTTCAACTCTGTTTTGGTCATGGTCAACCATGGGCTTACTAAGGGGGTAATTTTCCTCCCCTGTCACTCGTCCATTGATGCCGCCGGCATAGCTGCCCTCTTCTTTAAACATGTTTTCCCATGCTTCAGCCTACATGACAAGTGTATCTCCGATAGGGGACCCCAATTCGCTTCGGCTTTCACCAGAGAACTCTCTTGCCTCCTCCAATACGATCTCGCCCTCTCCACTGCATACCACCCACAAACCGATGGTGAAACTGAACGAGTTAATCAGGAACTGGAAACCTACCTTCGGATCTTCTGTCAAGGACAGCCTCACAACTGGTCCGACCTCCTTCCCATGACGGAATTCGCTCACAATTCCGCAGTTCATTCCGTGACCAAGCAAACCCCTTTCTCACTAATGATGGGTTACAAACCCAGAGCATATCCCGCCATCGGACAAACATTTCTACCGGCCCTCGAGCAACGCCTTACTATTCTCAACACTGCCCGAGAAGAAGTGTGGCAGGCCCATCAGGTGGCATGACAGGCTATGGCAGAAAGAGTCCAATCTTCTTACAAACCATGGAAAGTGGGCGATAAAGTATGGTTGGATAATCGCAACCTCAAACTACACTATGCCTCTCGGAAACTATCCCCTCGAAGAGAAGGTCCCTTCGAAATTGTGCAAGTCTTATCTCCGGTCACCTTCAAACTGAAGCTTCCTCCAACTTGGCGAATACATCCGGTATTCCATGCCAATTTATTACACCTGTATAAGAAAACAGCTGAACACGGACCCAATTTCATTAATCCCCCGCCTGAGCACATCGACGGAGAAGACCAATATGAGGTAGATCAAATTCTTGCTCATCGAGGGACCACAGCACAAAGGCAATACTTGATCCGATGGAAGGGTTACTCATCCGCTGAAAATACCTGGGAACCAGAGCATAATCTGGCTGATTCCCATGAACTCCTTCAGGTATATAAGGCTGCCTGACCAGAGGAATTTCCTCTAACCAGTCGAAGAAGAAAGAGAACGTAGCACGCCCTCCTATACTCTTTAAATACTGACATGTTCCAGCTCTCCCCTTGGGTTCTCTCATTTCTCCTTATTTCGTTCATTTTCTTTTTCCTCCCCTTTTTCTTAGTACTCCTTTGTCTGTGGGACGCCCATCGCCGCCTCATTTCCTGAAGAGTAAACACCCAATACGCCCTCACCCCTGCCGCTGTCCTTTACCAACATCGTTCCCAGAATTGGGAGCAACCTGTCCAGGACCAACCCCCCGTTCTGACCCTTATCATTGACCGCACACAAGCGTGGTGTCTTTCGGTCGAATTCCTGGATGCAGCCAACGAAAACAACAGAGGGTGGGGATCAGCTCTGGGAAATGCTTGGTGACTGCCCACACTTATTCTGCACCATTCACCCCTTTTGGCGTTATTTGGATTTGATTCTCTCAGATTTGCTGTGCTACCAGCCGATCGGTAGACACCTACATGACGCTGTTATTCCTATGCAACCCTTATCCCATCCTCTGGCTGTGGGAGATAATCCGCCACTTTGCCTTAATTGTCTCAATCGTCCTCAACTGGTTAATTTTCTGTTCGACCTACTCCAAGACCCTGCTATTGTTTTTGCACTAGAGGATGTCCCTTTCTTTCAGGAATCCTTTTATTTGCCAATCGTCATCAGACTTTCTGGGTTCTACTTTATCACCCAACAATCCCTCGTCGCCCTCCTCCCACGTCTCTCCTACGAGAACGATACTTGCATGGAGGTCAATGCCGAAGTCGCCTGTTCCTCCATTGCCTCAGCACGGGAAACCATCGGGGACCTTGCGTTACTTGCAGGACTCCCATGGGCGATTCGCGACCTCCCCCGTGAATTGGTACTCCCACACCTTCGACTTCGCCTCACCCTCCTCACAGAGGATGAATGACGGTTCTATCTCTTCCCAGACTCGCCAACCTCCTCCAACTGATGGGTTCATGTGGGTGGAACTGCTGGGAATGGAGAACTTTCCCCTGGACATATGACACAACCAACTACCCCACGGGTATCTACCCCGACCCATAACTTTGTCCCAGTTCGTCCAGACACTCCCAGACCCGACCCGAGTACCCCCGACTCAACCTACCCCCCACTTCCTATCCCACCTCCACGACCCACCCGTGTCCGAGTTTACACCTGACGAGCTCATCGCTCTCTGGAGTTGGTTCGCCATGGCCTTGTTAGCCATGAACAAAGTGCCACAGGGCCAAGCACAGTCACTGGTGGATTACATGATGAGGATGAGCAGAACAGCTCCTCCAGTCAGTCCTCCCCCTCTAAGTCTAGGGCATCTCGAAGGGGGCAGTCGCTTTGCTTCACCTGTGGGGCCACTACTCACTTTAGATCCGACTGTCAACATTACCGCTGCCCTTACTGCCACATTTCCACTCCCGGGCATCCCCAATATGCTTGTCCACAATGCCTTTGTCCTGGGTGCGGCCTCACAGGACACTCTGACCCTTTCTGCTCAACATCGTCAACAACAAACCCTGTTGCCACTCACAGCTCCAATGAGGAGTTCCACTCTGGTGGGGAGGATGTTATCTGAGTTGGTGCCTCCAATCTATACAGGGGGTAATGTTACAAACATGGAATACCAGCCTGATGAGTCCCATTTTCTCCCTTTTGATTATGTGCTCAATTTCTCTTCTCAATTCTATCGCATTCCAGGATCGGATAGCCCCTGGCTAGATGACCACTCATACCCAGCTTTCTATTCCACTCCGCAGCCGGATGAGTCATCCTTTAATCTCTCCATTATTGCTGATCGTAGCCAGGCCACTTAACTTTCCCACATTCTGTTTGAGGTGCGACGTGACTAACACCTTCCGCTTTTGGCTTACCGTTACTTCCTCTTATCAATCGGACACTTACTCCTCCATGCCACATTTGCTCACAGTTACGTGTCTTCCCATTTTCACACCAGACACCCCACGTTAACCCTGAATTGTGTTCGGCTCTGTTTGGGTATTTATACGTGCCCTGTACTTGTACTTTCGCCAGTTAGTTCTGCGCAATCTACGCGTAGTTTCTCGCTGTCCACGAGTCCCGTAAAAGGGATAGTGTGAACTCTCGTCTCCAATAGTCTCGCACCACTAGTTGAGTGTGCGCTCGACAGTTAGAATCAACGCGTTCACGTAACAGTGACGGGAGAGTTCTATGTGTGATGTCAAGGTAAACAGGGAAAACAGCAATGGAGACATGGAAGGAGAAAACGAAGAAAGAAGAATGGGAAGACAAGTCTGGGAGTGGAGTTCTATGGAGTTAGTCCAGAGTACTGGAGTTGAACTTAGGGATATGACATCTTCACTGCCTATCATCCACAAACTGATGGAGAAACTGAACATGTCAACCAGGAATTAGAAACCTATCTCCATATCTTTTGCCAGGGCAAACCCCACACATGGTCCAACCTCCTTCCCATGGCAGAATTTGCACACAACTCTACAGTACACTCCATGACCAAGCAAACCCCCTTCTCACTAATGATGGGTTACAAACCAAGGGCATATCTGGCCATCAGGCAAACCTTCTTACCAGCCCTAGAGCAACAGCTTACTATTCTCAATAAAGCCTGAGAGGAAGTGCAGCAAGCCCATCAGGTGGCATGACAGGCTATGATAGAAAGAGTCCAATAATCTTACAAACCATGGAAAGTGGGTGATAAGGTATGGCTAGACAATTGGAACCTCAAACTACAATATGCCTTGAAGAAACTCACCCTACAATGAGAAGGTCCTTTCAAGATCACCCAGGTCATATCCCCAGTGGCCTTCACACTCAAACTTCCTCCCACTTGGCATGTACACCCAGTATTCCATGCAAATCTGTTGTATTCCTATAAGGAAACTACTGAACACAGACCTAATTACATCAACCCACTGCCTGAACACATTGACAGAGAAGACCAGTATGAGGTAGATCAGATCCTTGCCCATTGAGGTACCACAGCACATAAGTAGTACTTGATCTGCTGGAAGGGTTACTAGGTAGGTCACCCTGAGGGAGGATGCAAGTTGTTCCTAAGTGAAGATGGGATGGAGGTTGTGGGGGTTGATGCAAGCATAGTCCTGATCCCCCTCTTTGGGGTAGATGTCCTAGCACTGAGTGAGGGAGTCAGGTTTAGCACCAAGGCAGCCAGGATGGAAACAGATGATGAGATTGAACTAGCAGAGAAACTCCAACCAGTGTGCCTGGTGCTGGGTCAGGAGTTTGGAGGAAGTGAAATATTCCAGATTCTTATGGTCAGTGATAACATCAACCAGAGATGCAGAGCCTTCAAGGTAGTGTTGCCATTGTTGGAAGGCCTCAAAAATAGCTAACAGCTCCTTGTCATGGGTGTCATAGTTGAGCTCCAGAGTGGTGAGGATATGGGAGTAGTAGGTGACTGGGCAAACCTTACCATCAGAACACCCTATGGACAGGATGTCCACAATGGCATAGTCTGAAGCATCAGTCTCAATGAAGAGGAGAGCATCTGGAACCCAGTGGGTGAGGATTAGAGTGGAGCTGAAGGCATCCTTGAGGTGCTGGAAAGCAGAGTGACATGCTGGAGAGAAATCCCAGGGGGCATCCTTCTGCATCAAGCAGATGAGGGGAATGACAATATCAGAATAATTAAAGATAAAGTGACAATAAAAATTGGCAAAGCCCAGGAAGGACTGGATGTCCTTTACCTTCCGAGGTTCAGGCCAATCAGAGATGGCCTTTATCTTGTCAGAGGACATGGACAGTCCACCAGTGGACAATTGGAAATCAAGATATTCAACAGAGTCAGAATGGAACTCACATTTCTCTGGCTTGGCATAGAGGCCATGCTTCCAGAGATGGTGAAGGACTTCATGGACATGCTTCTTGTGGGACTCAAGATCAGCAGAGTAGATGAGGATGTTGTCAAGGTAGATGACAACACAGACATCAAGGAGATCAGCAAAAATGCTGTTGACAAACCTCTGGAATGCAGCAGGAGCATTCATAAGACCAAAAGGCATCACACACCACTTGAAGGACCATAGCAGGTGTGGAAGGCAGTCTTCTACTCATCTCCTTCAGTGATGTGGACTAGGTGCTATGCATGGCAGAGATCAATCTTACTGTAGATGTGAGCCTTGGAAAGCACATCCAGGTGGTCAGAGATTAAAGGAAGGGGATAATGATCTTTTTTGGTGATTTTGTTGAGTCTGTGGAAGTCAACACACAGGTGGAGCAAACTATCCTTTTTTCAGACAAAGAGGACAGGAGCTCCATGAGCAGAGCTCAACTGTTGGATGAAGCCATAATTAAGATGCTTGTCAAGGAATTCACATAGAGATCTGAGCTCAGTGGGGAAGAGGGAGTAGATGGTGCCAAGAGGGGGTGAAGTGCCTTTGTCCAGATCGATCTTAAGGTTGAACTTGTGATGTGGAGCAAGCATGTCCACCTTAGCCTTACTAAAGACATCTGCAAAGTCATGGTAAGCCTTTGGAACACCAGAAAGGTCTGGAGGTGGGGGATCTGGAGAGACAGAAGCAGCAGAAAGCTTCACAGAATCCTCTGGTCGGAGATGGAGAGTGAACTGGGTAGATCCCTTGAGCTTGCAGGTGCAAGTGTACACTGCAGCATTGATGAAGGAAATACTAGGAGGAGATAGGGAAAGTGGAGGAGGCAAGTCAGAAGAGGATGGACTGAAGTCTGGAAGGTCATCAGAAACAGACACAGGAGAGTGAGAGCAAGCCACCATAGTGGGCTCATCAGAAGGTGGTACTGGAGGTGCAAGTACTTGCTGCATGCTCAAGCAGAATCTAATGCTGCCCAATACCCAGTCAATCAACAGATTGTAGTAGGTGAGCCAGGCATGTCCCAGTATGAGGGCACAAGTGGAGTCAAGCAGAGTGATGAAAAAGGTTTTGGAGGTGACATCTGTCATGACTGTGACAAGTCTGATCTGTTCCAACTTACCTGACCTGCTCTAATGCTACTTAGATTTCTCTAATTCTGTTTGTACATTCTCCTCCCTTCTGTTCCCTGTACTCCAGGTCTGAGACCAATCTGTGCCTTGTCCCTGATTAGTGTCACCCACTCTCATTAGAGTTCTTGTCCATGCATTCCAGTCTTGCGGATGGAGTATCTGTCCATCTCCTGTCATCATGTAACACAATCCCTGTAACTATGATACCTTCCCTTCTCCATATGTCTCTCCCTTTGTCATACACAGCCTCTGTATACTGTATTTAAGGTATGATCTGCTGAGTGTTATGTTTGGTGCAGGTAGCATTGAACATATACTCAAGGCCTGCTCAGTGGTTCAGTAGGTTCGAGGTGAAACTGCAAGGATGTAGTCACTTAGCAGGTCAAGGTAAAGGCCACACTAGAACTTGTTGTTGCTAGGTGGTTCAGGGTGCAAGGGCCAGCCAAGGAGCAAGGCTCACTTGGTGGATCTGAGGGTCCAAGGTGAATGAGGCTAGATTGAGTAAGACTAGCTTAGGGAATACAGGCCTAAGTACTTGGTTTATATAGCTGGGGAAAGTGTGCATGGACCAAGTGGTGCAGGTGTCATATCAGAGATAAGGAATCATAGAGGATGAGTCAATGGAAATTGGATGATGAAGCATGAGTCAAATGCAATGAGTCAATAGGAAAAGAGAAAGAAGAGAAGAGAAGAAAGGAGAAGAAAGGTCCCATGTGTAAGACACAATGACTCAATGGAGATGGTGTCCATGTGGTGTATGATGTGACCAGGTGAAAGAGTAAAGGAAAAAGTGAGGCATATGAAGATGAAGAAAAGAGAATTGTAACACTACCTCCTTTCTACTCCTGTCAAAGAAACCTCCTGGTTTCAGCTGATTGGTCTAGATCCCAGTAGATCTGTTCCTCAGTCACTGGAAGGATGATGGTGAGTTCCAAGCCATTGAAGGAGAATGGGCCTTGAGGGTCATAGTGCTCCCAGATCTCATGCACATTGAGGAAGGTGAAAATGCTACTGAGGTCATGGTAGGTGGCATTTAAGGGTAAGCCATTAGTACTATCACATTGCACAATAAGAAGGAGACAGAGGGTGGGGAAGTCAGGGTAGCCCAGGGGACAGGTTTCTTCATTGATGATGAAGCCCATATATTCAAGGATGGTGCGATGAGGGTCCATGGGATTGAGGTGAGGTGGTATAGCAGATTCAGGGGATGGAGAGGGGAAAAGGTGTTTGATGACAGGGTGAGAATCTAGGACACACCCAGGAGAAAAGGCTTGAGAAGAGGGTGCATCAGTGGAGGTCCATAATTTGGGGGTAGAGAAAGAGGGGGACAGTGGATATGGTGGTGGTGGGGGATACTGGGCAGCTTTTGAAATGAGATGATGAGATGGGCAGCAATAAAGGTGAGGACAAGGAGGTGGGGATGGAGTGCTCCATCATGAGGAATCAGGGGAGGAGTCTGGTAGAGTGTCACAGGAAGGTCCCATGCAGTTGGTGAACATATGGCCTGGTGCAGTAATTGAACATCCTAGGCATGTATACCATTTGCAATGGAGTTTGTTGTGACTAAGGTGATGGCAATGCAAACAAGCCTGCTAGTACCGGAGGTGTGAGTCAGAGAGAGGTTCATCCTCCTGATTAGTGGCTATATCCTCAGAGGTCATGGTTGGATAGGAGTCATCAATGGTAATGAATGAGGGAAAGGTGGGGGATTCATTTCCAAAGTCCCAAAGGACAGCATCGATCCTTTGAACTGCACTGCCAAGGCCCAGTTGGGTAAGGGCAGCAAGAAGGGAATTGTGAAGGCGAAGATCTGATCATTGTAAAAGAGTAAATAGTGCACAGATATCGGGATTCATCAGAACATGCTCAGTGAGGCCAATAATAGCATTGTACATGGCCATATGGTGGGTGTAGACATTCTGGAGGCAGTCAAGAGGAGAATGGGGAGCAATGATGTGGTCAAGAGTGGTGACAAGGCAAGGGTCAAGGAGGGCACTGTCAAGGAGGGCATCAGCAACAGGGGAGGGATTGTAGATGAGTTCACCATGCATGATGAATGGAAGGGCAGAAGTGGGGATGTGGGAAGCATCCATAGTGGTTGATGGTTGAGGGGCGAATTAATGGGAATGTTGCAGGGCTTTCTTATAGTCTTAGAGGATTTCCTTGGCATTGGCAAACTCTGCTTCTGGAAGCCAAGAGTCTTCTTCCACAGAATAATCCTTCTATTGAACCAGGTATTGTCTCCGAGAAAGAGCACCCTTATGCCGAAGAACCTTCTTGATTTCATAGTGTTCTTTGTTATCTATGAGATCCAGTGGTGGAGAAGGGTAGTCCTGGCCATGAACAGAGTTCTTAAGATAAGGAGATAAGAGGGAAGTGTGGAATATGTTGTGGATTTTCCACACCTGTGGGAGTCAGAGTTTGTATGTGATAGGGGATAAAATGGCAGTGATTGTAAATGGTCCTTCTCGCTTAGTGGCAAATTTGGGATTTGGAAGAGAGCATTTGAGATTGCATCCTTCTAGCTAGACCTTGTCACCAACTTTGAACAGCTTGAAGGTTTTCCAGTTCCTGGCTTTCATGGTCTGGTGAGTGAGCTCATGGGAGGCAATGGCTTCTTCTCATGCTGCAGAAAGAAGCTTGAGACAGGATTCTATGGTGAGAATGGATGAGTCCAAGATGATCATGGGGAATGGGTGGGGTTTATATCCCATCATGAGATAGAACAGGGATTGGTTGGTGATGGAATGAGGATGGTGATTATGGGTGAATTCAGCAAGGGTGATGTGTTCTGCCCAGGCTGCAGGGTTAGATCTGCAGAAAATACAGAGATAGGTTTTGATTTCTTGGTTTACTCATTCCATTTCTCCATCTGTTTGAGGGTGGTAGGTGGTGGAGAGGGTGAGTTCATAACCCAGGAGATTTCTGAGTTCTTTAGCGAAGGTGGATGCGAATTGGGGTCCTTGGTCAGAGATGATCTTGTCATAGAGACCAAATTGTTGGAAGACTTTGTGGAAAAAGAGGGCTGCAATCCCTGATGTGCCAATGGTCTTTTTGGTAGGGCAGAGAATTACCCCCTTTGTAAGTCCATGGTCAACCATGACCAAAAGAGAGTCAAAGCTGGAGGAAACAGGGAGGTCAGTGATCAGATTGCAAGAGATCAGTTGGAAGGGGTGGGTGGTGGTGGAACAAATGGGGAAGAGCAGGGGGTGGGTGGGATGTGTGTTAGTTTTGTGTTGCTAGCAGACAGCACAGCCAGCAATGTATTGGTGGACAAATGAAGCAAGATGGGCCACCAAAATTCAGAGACAATGAGTTGATGTGTTTTCAGAATACTGGGGTGGCTGGCAGTGGGGTGGTCATGATGGCAAGCAACCACAGAGTGATGGAGGGTGGGGTCAGCAGGAATATAGACATGGTCCTGGTAAGTGAGGATGCCAGCATCATATTTCCAATCAGAGAAATGGGAGCAGAATTTGGCAGGGAGTTTGCCAGGGAGTGCATGGAGGGCATCAAGAACAAGGGAGTCAGAGGTGGAGGATGCAGCAACCTTTGTGGTTAAGTCAGCATCAATGAGGTTGACAAAAATGGTTGGGGGTAGAAGGGTGACATCCTTGTTGTCAGTGTCCATGATGGGAATATGGTCAGGTCAGCAGCAGAGGGCATCAGGGGCAGAGAGGTTGCAACCGGAGACATGGGAGAACTGAATGTCAAATTCTGAAAGCTCAAGGAGCCAGCAGGCTTGGTGATGGTTCAGTTTGTGTGGTTGGCAAAAATAGGTTAAATTTTTATGGTCGGTGAAGACCTGGACAGGGTGAGGGGCACCAAGGAGATAATGGTACCAGGCATCAAGGGCACACATGACTGCAAGTAGCTTGTGATCATAGATGTCATAATTGTGTTTGGCAGGGCCAAAGGTCTGGGAGAGATAGGCACATGGTTGCCATTCACCATTGATGTCCTGTTGGAGGAGAACACCACCAGAAGCATGTTTGGAGGCATCAGTGGCAATAGCAGAAGGGGCAGTGAGGCTGGGGAGTTTGAGCATTGGTTGTGAGGTAAACATGGTCTTGAGGTGCTCAAAAGCCTCTTGGCACATGGGGGTCCAGGACCAGGGGTGATTCTTCTTGGTAAGGTCAAGGAGGGGGCAGGCAACATTGGAGTAATGGGGAATGAAACATCAGTAGAAATTAGCAAAGCCAAGGAAAGAGCGAAT
>JBBPLS010000412.1:0-19302 GCA_038089895.1 Boletellus ananas | reverse complement strand
CTTCCAATCCTCCACAGTCCAATCCTTGTGAGCATAGGCAAAGTCTAGGCAGGCCTTACAATGCTTGGCTGAGAGAAGAGGTCATTTGGACTTGACTACAGCCTTCATACCAGTTTTTTTCAAGTGCCAGTGTATTGTGGTGGCAGAGAGGGGTTGGTTGACAACATTGGTGAGAGCTTTGGTTACTTGAACAGCATTTTCTGCCTTTCCAGAAGAGATAAGATGAATAGCATGTTGAATATTGGTAGAGGAAAGCTTGGATGAATGACCTCCAAGAGGCTTCTAAAGCTCAGAACACTCTTTGGAGCGGAGCCTGAATATGGTAGACACATGAACACCAGTAGTAGCAGCAATAGAGTGGGCAGATTGGCCAGCATCAAGCATAGAGAGGATGGTATTCTGTTAAGTAGAAGAAATGGATCTTATGATGACGTGGTTGGAAATAAAGATGCATGTGAATTATTTCAGACTCAGACATGATATTGATATGTGTATCTTTGTTTGTATGACTAAACATTGCCAAACATTATATCATTTCAATGAAACTCCAATGTCAATATCAAAGGGTGCAAAACTATTGCAATGGTATTGCTGTTTTAAAATGGGCATATCTCCACTGCCATGGGCCAAATCACATTATTTATGGACAGCTGTGTAGCCAAGGGTTTGTACTATGTTTGGTCCCACCAAAGCTAAGCAACATTCCCACATGTTCTTTTACTGTGCTTTGCACACCATGTTAGGCTTAAACATTGCAATGGTTTTGGAGGTCACTGTATCTTCCACATCTGTACTCACTGGTGGATTGAGCAACACATCTGGGTCAAAGTCTGGCCTGAGATACACCAAGGACTGCTTCAGAAAGCTTGATGCTTGATTGGTCAAACACTCCACCTTCCTCACAATATCTAGGTGCTGCTTCTCAGTTGCATGGATGCTAATCCTTTGAAGGTCCTTTACAAACTCCATCTGCTTTTGCTGCAGTACAATGGCATTTGATAGTCATTCTGTGGCCCCACACATCTTAGCATCACATCTTGAGCTTGCCTGGAGCATTTGCAGTTCAATTGTGTGTGCACTGGGTACTGAGGTGCTGTGAATCATCTAATGGGTAAATATGGATGCACCAACCCTTCAGCATCTTGCAAGATTAGAAGGGATGACAGATTGAATACAAGGTGTACATTGCAAGATGGCTAGAGATGGTGCATTGCAAGATGGACAGGGGATGATGGAGTGGATGTGAGGCAATGCAGCATGGGTGATTGCAAGATCAGCACAGATGTCAGATTGGCCTTGAGATGAAAGAGTATGCAAGATGGATTGTAAGATGGGTGAGGAAGGCAGATTAGACATGGGGCAAGGGGATTGCAAGACATTGTGGGTGGTGCTCTGCAAATGGTGCAAGGGGAGGGACAAACCATATTAGGAAGGGGGTGACCAGTGACTGATGACATGTGACATGTGATAGATGGATTGCAAGGCGGGCTTGATGGAGGGGTTGCAAGACATGCGTGGTTGAACTAGCCGCTGTTGCGCGACTTGCATTATCACACGGTAACGCTCGGCGACCGCAAGTTGTGCAAAGGTACTCATACAGTAATCACTGTCTTCTTCTGCAAGAAATCTACTCTGACACCTGAGAAAGTACCCTGAGTGACCATGCCAGCCAATCCGAGGTCTTGTTTGCTTACTACTTCTGATTGAACTAGCGCGTTCGTGTGATCAACCGTTCAATGCGTTCAGTACCCTCGTCCACTCGGCACTCTTTCTGGCATGCACGTCCCCCACTACGCCTGGCTGGATTCCCTCGGAATCAAAATTTCGATCCACAATCTCGCCCTGCCCTGGTGTGGCTTCCGCAAACGCCATCGCAGATACGGTTGTGGTTTGACTGCCAACGGGTTGCGACGAAATGCCAAACCCCCTGTCAATCTCGCACAGACCTCCACGGGAATCGCGGTCGTACAGCTCTCGCACGCTGATGATGAACCACACGATGGCGATGCATATAGGCGTATAGGAATCCAAGCTCAAGAGGAGCGTAGCGATGCTGTTGATCTATGTTGTAGGACGATGGCACAGATGTTGTAGGACATATTTCTAAAGGAGGGGAACTGAGAATTAACATAGGCCAACATAGCGAACCTGACTAACGACCTGTTTGTTCTGGAACAGGATCCATTTCTCCACCTTCAATGATCCGTTGCTTGGTGACCAGTTCAGGGTTCCCAAAAATGCCCGCTCGTCCTATCATTTCTGACAAGCAGCGGCCAATGGACAAGGCTCCGCTGACACCCTTGAGTAACCCGCCCGTCAGAATCTGGGAACAGCGCGGTGAACGAGTCGGGGACGTGGTCAGAGCGATCACATGCGCAGTGGCGCTTTGAATAGGCGCTCGTCGCCGCTACCTGAAATGGGCTCCTAACGCCTTTCAAACTCTTCCCATTGAACGAGTTCTTCGTCGCAGCATTCTTTGCACAGGAACACCGCGAGAAGCACTCGATCCAATTGGAAGATCCTCGTTGTCTGGTAAGTCGCAGACCGCACAGCATGCAGCAGTACCCGTGGTAGCATCGTGACGAGCCTCGTGGTGACCCCTCTTTAAGACCTCCCCAAGTCGCCCCCAGGGTTGTCGCTAGCCCACAATGGATTCACGCTACAAACCTCCCAACATTTTTGACGATGACTCCGACTCCGACTACATCCCCAGCAGCGTCGACAAGGGAAAGCGAAAAGAGGAAGGTACGCCTGATGCGAACAAGGGTCATTGCGGGAACTCAGACAGGTGGCACTTTCAGAGCCCTTGGAAAACAAGCAGCCCGCCTCCCGTTACCGAAACTCGGATCACATCCCTTCTCATGTTATTGATGTCTCCTCTTCAGACTCGGACACGGCGTCTGTGTTTGCATCCAGCGATTCTCAATCGACGCACTCCCCGCCATCGATGCATGTTGACTCACGTCCTATTACGGATAATGCTGCCTCCGACAGCAATGAAAGCCTCTATCAGTCTGCCGATGAAGAAAGCGCATTGGGCGATCAGGTGCGTTCACTCGACCCAATTCTAGTCGGAATATCAATTCCGATCATGGATCGGCAGATGGTTGTAGACGCACCGCCAGTCCAACGCGACGAATTAGACTTGGCCTATTCCATCAAAGGCATGTATCGCATCCTTGACCTGATCTCGGAGCAAGGTAGTGGGGGTCTCGGTGAGCATCCCACTCGGACCTGTACACCTTTCCCGACTATTAACCCGGCATCAGTCGATAAGATCATCATATCCCAGGACTCGCTTGCGGCGTTCATGAATAACGTCTGCCCGGGCGCACACGTATCCATGACCAAAGTCAACTTCAAGGCTCTCGACAAATATGTCATCAAACCTGTCGGTGTCTACGGAAGCAAGGAGGAGATCATTCGTTTCCTCTCGGAGCTCAGCGTCATCGATGAAACCCTGTGTGCCATCCCGTTCTGCTTTATTTATCCTTTGTGTGGCTGACATCATACTTAACAGTGCTACGCAGCTTCTCGTTGACCCCGATGCACGATTGCGCACGCAACCAGTCCTCCGTTCAGGCCTGTACATCATTACAACGCCAGCGCAAATAGAGGGCACCCATGAAGTATTTGTTCTATACTGGCCCGAACAAACGACCTGGAACGACTCAGCAGCATCTTCCGTTCGCCGCAATCGCATCACGTTTATGCGGTTCGTACACATTATCGCATGTGACGTTCACTTCCGACTACATCTCATGCAGATACTTGACAAAAATGTGCGATCAGATCGTGTCGCTGATCTCATCTGAACATGCGCAAACCATCCTTTGGAATGAAGAATGTGACGAAGACGATGAGAACGATGTTAATATGCTCGACTTGGACCAGAATGAGTCGGACAGAATGTTCACATTTGAAGTTGCGCAGACCAACGAGCAAGAGGAGTCCGTAACTGTTCGCGATGGTTTCAAGGTCGTGTGCGTTTCGTGTACCAGCGTCGTCCCGGACTAATAAATCTTGATTCATGGTATTTCAGGCTGTTTCTCATGAGATCGTACTTCCGGAAGCATCCAGTGAAAATCCAGATCCGATGTCAGTGACACCATCTCTGCTCTTTGGCGAGACTACGCAGGGATTCATGACAGTGGAACATCGAGAAGCGAGGGTCAGACAAGACACCTTTAAGTCACATGTGCTTCAACCCATACACTTGGAAAATTATTTGTGAGTGCACCTTTTCGGTCCCGGTTTCGTACCCTAATCTCCTGTCTTCTCGAATTAACAGGGCATCTGATCGCCTCCATCTGAGCGAGAAGCTGAATAACGATTCAATGAAAATCTTGGTTCGTGTAGGACTGGAGGAGCGTTTTCCACAGGAATGCAGAGACTGGAAGGAGGATTCCAGTGCCATCCGAAACATATCAGAATCGAAAATTAGGAAGCAGGTTTCACGTACGAAGACAAGATTGCAAGCGGAATTACCTATGTTGGAACGATCTCTATTCGAGGCAATGTTAGACAAAGTGTTGCAATTATATCCGTGAGGACAGCTCGCTTTTGTTTACACCAATTGTTCACTCACTTCGGAACCTACTAGATGCCTCGATCGAGAGCTATTCGTTTATCCTGGAAATGAAAAGGGCAAGCCAAGAGACGACCCAGGTGAATCCTAATGATTCGTTTCGAGTTTAGGAATAAATGCACACTGATTCGTGTAGTTTTAGAACCCCTCTCCAAACTCCTGGCGCAGTGCCCGAGGGCAAATGAAGAAGTCGCGCAGCAGCTGAGTGAGAGCTTTCAGAAAATTGACAATCTGGAGTTTGGAGATATCAAGAATCGGATCTCCATGTTCAAGGAACTAGGTCCACTCTTGAAAAGGAAAGATTTGAAAGTGAGTACGACGACATATGTCCGGATCTCGCAGGCCATATTGGAGGGGGACGTCGAGCGGGCCAGGGCCAATATAAAAGGTCCCCGCGGGAAGGGCAACCGGAACAATGCGACGATTCTGAACCCGATGACATGGACCGCTAGTGTTCGGTCAGCATTGAGGACAATTTTGTCAGGGGGAGACAACATGGAAGGCGTACTGGAGGACCTCTTTCGCCACGCATCAAATGTGTCGGCGGAGATGTCTGACAGTCAGTTCCTGGGCCATCTAGGGCAAGACGTGGAGAAGTACGCGTCACGTATCCCACAATTCAAAGATCTTGCAGATATGGCAAAAACGAGGGCATTCGGGTTCTTAGAGGTCGATATCAGGAGGTCCCTAAAGAGACTCTTACCATCGGTGCACAGGATACAAGAGGTCGACTGTGAGGGACTGATTAGGCATGAACTTGAAAAGAGGACAGAAGAAGACCTGGATCAGCTGAGACTGAAACTCATTGGGCATGTGAATAGTTCATCTGCACAAGCTTCATCCTCGTGCGTGTCCTAATTAGCATGGTGGTTAATTGCTATCTGGACTGACATTTTTACTTGCAGGCATACCTTTTCTATCGATAATGTAGAAGAGGACCGAAAGGACCGATATTATGGTGGGTAGTGGCGTCACTGGCATGCTCTGACTGTAGCTCAATCCTATGGCAGGCTTCAGCCATTCAACGTCGTATCGAATCGCGGGCTCGCGCTCATCGAAAGAAGATTCAATGGAAGTTTACACAGTGCATTTGATGAATCTGACAACAGAGGATCAGCACAATCTGCAACTGAACTCAAGTGCGATCCCTTCACCACAATTTCGGTTCCGCCATCGATTCAAACTACCACTGGGCCATTCCGTAGTGTGCGTTTCCAGGCCTCTGATTTAACCTGTGACTTGAACTGATCCCTCCTTTTGCCATGAACAGACGAGCGCAGTTGCTTGAAGGAGAGAAACTGCTGTTGGTCGTCGCTGACCGCACAGGAAACTTGAATGTCTTCCTTGAAAGATTAGAAAGTATAGATCGCGCGATCGCGCGTGGCCGCGCAAAGCCACTCAATCGCGAAAAAATTGGGCACGAGTTTCTGCTAGCATTTGACGAGTCGAAGAAGATGCTGGCTGTCGTGTCATCTGACAAGGCACGTTTTCGCTTACGTCACCAGCCACCCTTGTTCAAACATTTCATCTGAGCAGCTCCTGCACATTTTCGTGTTCGATGAGACGCGCGGGTTTCAGGCTTCAGGAAGCGCCATCAATCTGCATTCGTGGTACAGCGACGTGAATGCGTCTATTTGTCGTGCATGCTTTGTGAGCGGAAGTGAGGAATTGGTTCTGGTTGATTCACTGGCGCAGGCGAGAGTGTTCTCTCTGGTGACGCTTCAGTTCCGGTGTGTCCGATCTTGTTTTTTCTGTTTCATATGAGTTTTGCTGATGCGGAATGGGGACCGTTAGGCCTGCCACACTGCAGCTCGACCAGGTGCCCCATAGTGTGAGCTCCACCCCCGACGGTGCTTGCCTGCTGGTCACACAAGCCAGGGGCAACGACTTGGTCGTGACGGCATATCACTGGAGTACTCTTGGCTCTACAGAAGGAGCACTACTTGACTTGGGCCCGCTTACTCTTGAGAATGGTCTCATTGTCACGTCATTGAACTCTCGAGCTGCGGTACATGCCGTCTTTCTCGACTTTGAAGCACACGCATGCAAATCGAAAGCATTGGAAATTACGCGCAAAGTAACCGAATTCACGTTCAAGCAAAAGGGGGCGCGGGGCTCCTCTTCACGGCACCGATCGGGACAAGGGGGCGCGACTGCACATAACTGTCTGATCGACTGTCACGCGGAAGTCTGGACTCGCTTCCCTGTCTTGCCGGCGGTGCAACGCGAAACAATCTCGCCTTCGAGTCTTAGGAGCACGCGAACACTCGTGTTTGTGACAGATCGTGACTATACGCGATATGCACCTCACTTTGCGGAAATGATCCATACGTTTGAGCAGGCGTCGAAGAAACCGACGGGGGATGTACTCAAATCCATTCAAGTCTCGGCTGCCGCATTTTCCGTCTTTGCTGTTGAGTTGTGTGGAAGTGAGGAACGTACGACTCGCGCGCGTCCATGGAACGTCTCTGCTTACCGTGGGGGCGAATGGCTCGTCGAATTCCTTTGCTTGATTCCGATCCATCTTGCCCTGGCAAGGGAAAATCGATTCCTACCGCTCAAGGATGGGGTGTATTCCCCTGAGCAAGAGAGATCATTGTTGGGTGCAGACGTGAATCGCATCGTGGACAGTCTATCTTTTGGGTGGTACGAGTCATTGTTTCAGTCGTATATGGCATCCAAGGTGTGTATCGTCGGTTTCGTTGGTATTTAAGAACCCGTTTGCTCATAGTTCAATGATAGCCCGTCAGGGTGGTGTCCTCAATGGGGGAACAGTCGGTCGGCAAGAGTTTTGCATTGAATCACCTCGTCGATACGTCCTTTGCTGGGTCGGCAATGCGGACGACAGAGGGGGTATGGATGTCGGTCACACCCACCAAGGATGCATTGATCGTTGCGCTCGATTTCGAAGGTAAGCTCTATACCCCACTCGTTAATTACCCCGTCTCATCTCTGCGCGACAGGTGTGCACAGTATCGAAAGGTCCGCTCAAGAGGATACACTACTTGTCTTGTTTAACACTGCTATATCCAACTTGGTGAGTACGGCGGATTAAGAGAAGGAATCACTCGGGACGTTCCGCGCTGCAGGTCTTGTTCCGCAACAACTTTGCTCTTAGTCGAGACATTACCGGGCTCTTCCAGTCGTTCCAGTCGAGCTCAACGGTGTTGGATCCGAAGGCGAATCCATCTCTGTTTCAGTCAACGCTGGTCATTATCATCAAGGTAAGACTAGTATAGTTGTGCCACAACGTCACTCATCTAAGGCACGTCTTTATAATTCAGGACGTTGTTGACTCGGACAAGGCTGAGATTGCCAAAGAGTGGGTGATGGCTGGTTTCAATAATTTTTTTACAGAGCTGTTCTTGACTGATGCTTGCCGCTCCCAGGTTCTCGCTTAAGTTCCAACGGATTGTGCAGGATGAGCAAGAGGCTAACTTCATTTCTCGACTTCACGCCGGGAAGCTCAACATCGTGCCATGGTAGGACGGACAAACTGCGAGTAGCTTCACGCTTAAGTTGTTCCCTAATATAGGCCAGTCATTGAGTCGAAGGAGTTCTATAAACTATTTCCTGCGTTGAAGCGACGGTTGGACCAGCAGCCAATTACGCACCGGTCTGCGGGAGAGTTTTTGCATTTGATGAAGACGTTGATGGCCAAGTTGAAGGTGAGAATCCTCCAAAGAGAAATTTTGAGGATATATGTTCTGACCCGTGGACACGTTCAAAGGCGAACGATTGGGGGGCTATGTCTCGTATGTTGAATGAGCTTCGCTTGGTCGAATCGCTAGATGACCCCGGTGTATAGAAACCATGGCGTCTCACCGCGCGCAACTTATTTCAACGCTCCTCGCTAATGCACTTGCTTTTGGATGCGCAGAGACTTTCCCGGAGCACGAGCCTCTGAAGGCTAGTCCCCGCCCACGATACATTGCTCTGTGCTAACTACGATATCCGTTTGTGCAGAATCTGGACACGGACATCCCGGTCGACCTGCCGGATACGCCGCACCAGCTCTTTATTGGTGGCGGCGGCGATCAGTCCGTATCCCGTGAACGCTTGTTGACAGTTCTTCGGACAGCCTGGGAGGGCCACGCGTCCCGTCAATACATCGCCGAAGACGAATGGGTCGCTGGTTTGACGCAATACCTCGAGAAGATCGTCAACTTGCGGATCGATCACGTGCGTGAATGGTTGGACCAGAACTTGTCCCGGTTCCAAGCAGTGGGCGGCAGCGGTGTGAGCCACGCGCGCATCGATGACTTGCAACGTCACTTTGAGGGTTCAGTTGTGGATTTGAGAGGGAGTGTGCGGCTGTGTGGGATGATGTGCGCAGGGTGTCAATTGCGGTGTGTACAAAGTCGGGCGCACGAGGGCGGACACGACTGTCAGTCTGACCACGTTTGCGTGCACGAGTGTGATTTCTGCTTGGCGCTCGAACGGGAGGAGCATCAGCCGTGTGCGATGAGGTGAGTGGTATTTTGAGTCTGCAGTTATCTATATCTGTTGAACTTTGTCGCGATAGTGCGGGGCACGCGGGGAAGCACATGTGCGTATTCGTCTTGGCCAGGTGTGCAGCGGGTTCATATTACTTTTGCAGATGTGTCCCGAGCCGGCATTTGTGCGGAAAATCCTGCAAGTTCTCTGGGAGACTTGGATGCTTGGATGTTTGCGCAAAGGTATGCTCTGTGGATCGAGGAGTTGGATTAACGAATTGATTGGCGCGAAAAGATGATCGATCACTTGGACGGCGACCATGTCTGCGCGGCTCCTGTTCATGCTTGCGGGAAGGTGTGCCGCAGTTGGTCTCCATGTTTCCGCTCGTTCGTTCTGATATACTTCACCATTATTGTTTTATTTTCCTTTTTGTAGCCGTGTGGCTTGTTCGACGTGCGACTAGATGACGGAAATCTGTATTCGTGTCCCGGGACGTGCTCGATCCCAAGGTATTTGTTTTCTTGTGAATATCTTTGCAGTCCTACACGTGCTCATCATAATTGAAGCGACGCCGACCATTCTCTCCACCGATGCGATGCCCGATTTTGTTCTATTCAGTGCCAGCTGTGTAAACGGCTGTGTGCTGATCAAGACCACATGCATGGTCTTGACTCTAGTGCGACACATCTATGCGGGTGTGTTATTGCCGAACTGATACTAACGATTGCCTGATCGTGGAAGTGCAGACAAGAACATTTGTGTACTGCTTTTTGTGCTGCGGCAGGAATCTGTGAGATCGAAACTGCGCCACATTCGATCGAGGCGACATTTACGGGCAGAAACGAGACGTTCCAGTACACCAAGGTATGTTGTCGCATCTTGAGTTTTTACTTCAACACTCATAGTCCTGCAGTATTCTCAAGGTCTGTTTCGCGTTCTAGCGTGCCTTCCCGCATCGAACTGACGACGACTTTGTTTGGCAGTCGCGAAGCGCTTGAAGTGCATCAAGCCGATCCCCCCGGGCGCCATGAAGCACGAGGGACCCCACAGCCATAGCATGGATAAGAATGTCATCCATTTCTGCGAAGCAAGGTATTGGTTGTCCGATATCCCCTTACCTTGTCTCACGATCCACTAGATGCGAAAATTGCGGCTACTTTTGTACCCAACCTCTCGGTATGTTGCACGCTTGCACCTAGGATGTTGCGCCAATGTTAACGTCTTTCTCAAAAAGGCCATTCACAGCAAGAGCATGATACGCGCCACGGGTCCATGTCTCGTACCCGCTGGACCGTAGATGGACCAGACGATGTGCCGTTAGAAATCGAAGGGCGCAAGTTCTCTACAAATGACGAAGGCGCACCGATGATGTGTAACCTCGTTTGCTCTGCGATGGGACGTCACGTCCATATCGATTATTGTCGTGCGGATGATGAGACAGCGTGTGCTGGAAACGATGAGCTGCAGCATCTTACGAAGAAGTTACAACCCGATCCCGACCGACCAAAAGACGTGCTCACGCATGGTTTGTTCTGGAAGCGGAGTGGTGGGTGACAATTTAGTATCGCTTTACGCTGGTCGGTGTTCTGAATTTACCGGGGCAGGTTTCAAAGATCCATACTCGAGAGAAGAACAAGCCAACTTTGCAAAATGGTATGCTTTTCATCTGCATTTTTGACTGGTACTTGATACACGTTTTGGTAGTGATGCTATGTGTGGAGGTATGAGAATGCTTGAGTTCGTTCTGTCGCCCAGTAGGATCTTACAGACGTGGTTAATAGGCCCCGAACACACGGCTGCTGGTGGTGGCGCAGCAATTCCTTCATACTGTGTCTTACCTCTTTTCCATGCTCCGCTCAATCCCAACACCGCTCCTGGGGGGGTGGGCTACGTTTCGCAGGACGGCCATCAATTCTCTTGCAGGAATCCGGTGGTAATGCAGCAAGCGTTCCATGTGTGAGTTGAGCTATCCGAGTCCGTGCCACTGGTGAGATACTGATTGGATCGGATCTCGATAGGATCTTTGTCGCTGACCGGTGGGCAACATTTTATGATCACATCTAGATTTTGCTCACCATCGCTCATATACGAATAGCTCCAGCTCGATGGGTTTGAAGGATCGAAGGCCGCTCTCCAACACGCCTGCCACTCCCCGAATCAGTGCTCGCTCAAACAATCGATATGGCGCTGTGCTCTCGTCGCTGCACAGTTTCTGGACAGCGCGCGCAGCGGCAATTACGAGCTCGAATGCTGCACGACGTGACGCATATAGTGTGATATTGTTTGATCATACGGTCGTAACGCCGATCGTGAACGATTTTGCGAGCTCACCGGACCAGCTATTTGACGCTCTGCTCGCCTTCCAGACCACTCGCGGCACCAACTTTAGTCTTGCCATTCAACGCGCGCAAGCAGTCATGGAGCAGAGCTGGATTACTGAAAGGTTGAATATTTATGTTTTCATTCGTCTTGGTTCTGACTGGAGCGCACTTGTACAGGTTCCCAGTCATCATCTTTTTGTCCGATGGTGAATGTAGGATCGGAGACAGTGACGTGCAAGATCTGTGCCGCGCTTCTGTTCGACTGGGGTAACGTTCTCACTGTTTTTCCGCATGAACATTGTTCATACCATGTGCCATATTTTTCTCTCGCAAAACGCAGGAAAGCCGTCTCGTTCCATGCGGTCTCGTTCGGTCCCGATGGATCCTCGATGTATCTCCGTCGTATGGCCGAAATTGCGCGCGATGTACAGAATAATGCACCAAGGGATCCACTCGCGCCTGCCGCTGCAACGATCCTCTCGTCGTACACGCAAGCACTTGACACGGTGCGTACCACCTTTTCTTCTGCTTCTATATACTTGAATGGCATGCTAAAACGGGCTGCATCAGGTGCAACTCGCAGAGACGTTCTTGGGCATTGCAGAGTCGTTGAGAAAGCCAAGAGGAGCGCTGATGCATTGAGCCATCCATCATCATATGTGACAGGTTCCTAGTCTGTGGCCCACATGTCTTGTGTTGTAGGATAGTAGCATGTGTTATCTTAGTGCTGCAATCTCAGAATTTTCCTTGAAGCTTCGGAGATCGAGGTTTAAGCGACCATGAATAATCGACTCCGCTCATACCCGACTATCCTGCTCTGTAGGGACGTTTGTGGATGGGTTTGAAACGAATGCCATTGACGACCGCAAAAAAAAAGATCGGAATAGGATATACCTACGTGATCTGTACTAGTAGTAGTCTGTTGGTTCAATTAAGGATAGAATATAGACTTATCTTATCCTATGCAAAGTGGCTGACCTGACCCTCTTATGCCATTGTGTGGCTGGTGTTCCAAGGTGGTATGAGCAACCTTCACTTAGGCTATTCTGGGACTATGCTCAAGCTATTCTAGGCTATTTTGGAGCCTTGGAACTTCATGAGAAATTTAAGCTCCAATCATGCTGAGCATGTGCTGAAGCCAATCTGCATGATCATGTGAATTGCTCACAGCAACTAAGTTCAAATGCTCTCCAAGAGAGAAAAATTGATCTTCCAACTACAAATATATGAGAGTCCATCAAATAGCATCCTTCTCTCCCCTTCTCCAGGTCTTGCCATAGCTCAAACATCTGTAAAGAACAAGTTGCTGTGGGAACTTGACATATTCAAATTGAACATGATGTTATGATAGAGGAAAAATTTGCAATATTGTGCAAATGAGGACTCCAAAAGTGATCTTGATGATGAGGACAATGATGGGGACTTGATTTTTATTCCCTGCCCCACTCCTGTCTCCCTATTCCTATCTGATTTTGAATCCAACACAAGTGATCAGTCACTTGACTCAACAGAGGAGGGAGATCAGTGTTACCAGCATCTGCTTGGAGCAATTGAAGCCCTCTAGGATGAGATTGCTAGGGCCTGTGTTATGCATATACACAGAATCTAACTGTTAAGTACACACTTTCTAGTGGTGTGAGACTATCAAAGCTAAAGGTTCTCACTTATCCTCACAAGGACTCATGGATGCTAGAAACTTCATGTAGATTGTGTAGAACTAACTGAGGAACTACTATGCATACAGGTTGTATATAAATACCTGGACAAAGCTATGCTCAATGAAAGGAGACTGTGAGAAGGTGCCTGGTGTGAGTCAAGGGGAAATGCAGCCATAGTAAGCAGATACAGCAGTGGGAGTGATGCATCTATGATACAGAGGATGTGTAAACCCCAATATGGCAGGTGTGAAGTTGTGCCTCACCAGATTGGGTACATGGGAAATGATCAATGTACAACTCATGAGTCAAAGAAGTCCCTGTCCTGCTGTGGATAAAAAGGGAAAGCAAGGTATGGTTGGTCATCCAGCCAAAGGCTGTCCAAACCTAGAAGTCATGAGGTGGTCTGCCAAGAGTGAAGCAAAAAAGGAACACCAATAGGAGTAGAGAAGAAATAGTACCAGCCCACTGCTAGATTGTTTGTAACAGACAGGAGAGGAAAATTACCCCCTTAGTAAGGCCATGATCAACCACAACTATGATAGAATCAAAACTGGAGGAGAGGGGAAGACTAGTAATCAGGTCCACAGATAATTGCTGGAATGGACAAGATGCAATGGAGGAGATAGGGGTAGGGAGAGTGAGAGTGGGATGGGTAAGAACTTTTGATGATTGACAGACAGTGCACCTGGTGAGGAAGTGGTGAAGAAAGGTGAACAGGCCTGGCCACCAATAATCCCACTGTACAGAGTGTAGAAGATAGAAGAAACCATGATGCCCCCTAGTGGGGGACTCATGCAAAGCTCTAACAAGATCTTGGTGAGCAGGTTCTGGGATGTAAAGCCAATTGTGAAAGTAAAGAAGGTTGTTGTCAAAACACCAATCAGCCTTGGAGGTGTAGGGGAGGAGTGAGTTTCTGTGGTCCAATGCTGCCAATGCATCAATCACAAGAGGGTCAGAGGGAGTGGAGACCAAGTTCTTGGTAGTATATAAGTGTGGTGTCCAGAGAGCAAACAAAGTGTGAACTTTTGAGAAGGGTGACATCCTGATTATTGTCTTGTGTGTTGATATCCAGAAGGCAAGACAGTGCATCAGCTGGTCCCATCTGCATGCCTGGCAGGTAATGGAAGACCAGATCAAAATCCTATAGGAATAACATCCAATGAGCTTGGTGTTGTGATATCTTATAGGGTTGCTTGAAGTAAGCCAAGTTCTTATGGTCAGTGAGGATGGTGACTCCATGCTCAGCACCAGAGAGGTAGTGGCACCATTTGTTACGATTCCTTTTTCTTCCTCTTCACACACTTCATCTTTTTCCTTTGCACCTTCACCCAATCACCTCGCGCATGACATGGACGCTGTTTCTCTTGAGTCATCGTGTCTTATACACGAGACTTCTCTTCCATTCCACGGGCTTCCTTTTTCTCATTGACTCATCTTGATTACTCTTGCTTCGTCATCTTTTTCTCATTGACTCATCTCCCATGACTCCTTATCTCTGATACGCTATCAACACAGCTTGGTCTGTGTGCAGTTCTTGTACCTATATAAACCCGAGTACTTAGGCCTGTATTCCCTAAGCTAGTCTTACTCAATCTAGCCTCATTACCTTGAACCCCACCTAGCGAGCCTAGCTCCTAGGAAGATATCAACGAACCTGCAAGAGACCTTAGTCCCTCGTGGTCTACCCAGAACCCCAAACCCGCCTAGCGACCATGGTCCCAGTGCGGCCTTAACCTTGTACCCACCGAACCCCTCAATCCACCAAGCGAGCCTTGCTCCTTGGCCGGCCCCTCGAACCCTCGACACACAGACCCATCTAGCGACTTGGTCCTAGTGTGGTTTTAACCTCGACCCGCTAAGCGACCATTGTCCTTGCGGTTTACCTTGCACCCACTGAACCTATCGACCAGGCTTTGAGTCTACGTTCGACGCTACCCGCGCCAAACGTAACACCATTCCTCCAGAGTGTGAATCACTGCCAAGAGTTCCCTGTCATAGATGTCATAGTTCTGTTCCTCTGGTGCAAATGTCTTTGAGAAATAGGTGCAAGGATGTTGTCAAGTCTGGTCCTTCTTCGCTCTACTCTGGTTGGTTGGAGGCATGGGAGACAAGGGGATGGGACAGCAGGTACAGAGTTGGGTTGGAGTGGGGAGGACTTTGGCTTCAGCGATGTGGCTAGCACGCTGTACCTCTGTACGTTCATGTCCTCATATTTCAGAGGGTGGGATAGAGAGTATTGGAGATGGAATCCAACGGAGTTCAGAGGAGAAGAGACTTAGGTGATATTTGAACTGAGGTATTACATCAGAGAGACGAGGCTTTATATATGGAGGACGGAAGCAAATTACTAATAGAGAAGTAAGTGATCAGTAAGCATAAACCCTCAGAGTTATACTCTGGAGACACGAAGGCCCGAGCTGTGCTTCGCATAGTGAGCACAGTGATGGAAGAGTTCTATGTGTGATGTCAAAGTAAAATGGAGCAAACACAAAAGGAGAAAACAGAGACAAGAGGAATGGAAAGACAAATCCGGAAGCGGAGTTCAATGGAGTTAGTCCAGAGCACTGGAGTTGAGCTTAGAGATATGACAGTATCCTCCTCTTAGGCCTGAACCCCTGAAGGCCATAAGTAAGACAATGTAGACTAAGGAAAAATGCGGAGTCCGAAAATTTCTGGGGGCATCCATGTCATGGTATAAAGTCTGGCATGGTCTACGATCTGCTCTCTCATCTCAACCACCATGTCTGAAGAACTCAACATCACCAAGATCACCACCTGGTCTGATGTACAACTCATGGAGGATGAGGACGACAGTAAGGAGGTCAGCGCTGCGAAGTACACAGAATAGTGGAGGTGCCCAAGGGAGCAGAAGGAGGCAGAGCAGAGGACACACAAGAAGGTGGAGCGCAAGGCGCATGAGGAGGTGGAGCATAAGGCACATGAGGAGGCAGAGCAGAGGCGACAAGAGGAGCAGGCAGCTCACCAAAGGGTGAGTGACACGGCAATGAAAAGAGCTGGAACTAAACGGGGGTAGGCAGAGGAGGTCCAGAGCCAACAGCTGGCGCTGCCAGCTGGTAAGGGAAAGAAACAGGTGTCAGAACCGTCCATGTGTGAGCGGTGTGACCAACAGGGGCTCGAATGCGTGTACCCCAACAAGGAAAAGGCGACGGCATGCAAAGCTTGTAGCATCGCCAAGACAGTGTGTGTGCGGCTCAGGGTGGAGCTACTGGAGAAGTGGTAGAGGCAGAGGCAGGCAGCAGAACTGGAGCCGGAGCTGGAGCCGGAGCTGGAAGTAGGGCTCAGCGTGCCCCAGCGGATGGTGGTGGATGACCCACTCATTCATGAGCTGCAGGGGGTCCGGAAGTTGCTCAGCGTGATCAAGCTAGCCATCTGGCTACAGGCTCAGCAGCTGGAGAGGCAGAACAACCTGCTTTACCAGCTTGTAGAGCTGAAAGGGATGGAGCTGTGCAGCAACCAGGAGATGGACGACAAGATGGAGGAGGGAGAGCCAGAGGAAGCAGCAGAGGAGCTTCCAGAGTTGGAAGCGGAGGAGGAAGAGGCAGCGGAGATGGTGGACAAGGACAAGGACAAGGGATTGGCTGGGGCAGAGTCAGAGAAGTAGTGGTAGCTCACTCTGTCCCCACACGTACATTGTTGGTGTGTATTTTTGTGAATGCTGCATTTCTGATCAGCATGACCGGAGTGACGAGTTCAAGGCCAGAATGGCCTGGGCTTTGTTGGGTATCGTACGTGATAATCATCAAGTAGATCACTGGCATTGCCTAACTCCATAGCGAGCAACCATGAGGTTTCTTCATCAGTCCCTTCATAGCCAGCCCACTGGACTAGATAGAGGAGTTGGCAGTGTTGTCGCCTTCGATCAATCTTAGAGTCAAGGACTTCGGCAATCTCATACTTGACTTCTTTGTCAACCTTGATCAGAGGTGGTGGAGGTTGCATGTGGTTTGGAATAGTGTTCAGAATGGAAGGTTCCAATTGGGAGACGTGGAAAACAGGGTGAATGGACTTCATGGAGTTGGGGAGTCAGAGTGTGAAGGAGTGCATTCTGGGGTGTGCGATGATAGGGAATGGTCCGAGATTCTTGTCAGACAACTTGTGAGATAGGCATGTGGTCTGGAAGTACTTAGCCTTTACGTAGACCGCATCTCTGACGCTGAAGTCCAGAGAAGGGATGCGCTTGGCATCAGCAGGTCCTTGGTACTGCTGCTGAGCCAGAGCCATTTCGGAGTGGAGGAATTTGTGGAGTTCATGCAAATTGGAGGTGAACTCCTGAGCATGAGAGGAAGTCAAGGGTGTGGAAGGGTCAATGGAAATGTTTGGATAGTATCCTTTGTTAGTGAAGAATGGTGAAACGCTGGTAGTGGCGCTAGGTGCATTATTGAACAAGAACTCCATGAGAGGCAGGAGTTCTGCCCAGTTGTCCTGTTGGTAGTTACAGTAGATCTGGAGATACTGCTCAAGGGTTTGGTTAGTCCACTCAGTGAAGCATTAGTAATAACAAAGAAAATGGCTGAGGAATCAGGGAGGCAAAGGACTGGTTGCTTTGTAAATGCATCTCGAATTGCTTCAAAGGTCCATTGGTGGTCAGGGGTCCAAGGCCAGGATACCCCCTTCTTGGTGAGATCATGAAGGGGTTAGCAAAGAGTTTGGGGATGAACTTTCAGTAGAAGTTGCAGAATCTGATGAAAGATCAAACTGCTTTGACAGACTTGGGAGGGGATCAATTCTGGATGGCTGACAGTTTGGTGGGGTTGAGCATGATTTCTCCAGGGTAGACAATCATTCCCAGATATTCTACCTCCATGACATTGAAGAAGCATTTAGATAGTTTCAGGAAGAGATAGTGGTGTTACGTGTATGTGCAGAACCTAACTGTCAAGTGCACACTCAACAAGTAGTGCAAGACTATCAAAAGCAAGAGAGATCACACTATCCTCTCAAGGACTTGTGGACAGGTAGAGACTACATGTGGATTGCACAGAACTAACTGGAGGAAATACAAGTACAAGGTGCATATAAATACCTAGGTAGAGCTGTACATGATTTAGGGTTAACATGAGATGCCTAGTATGAATATGGGGGAGACACATAATGTAAACAAATGCAGTACAGAGGAGCAAGCATCTGTAGACAGGGAAAGTGTAACAGTGGTGCGACTGCAATCAGCGGTAACATAGAAACCAAAGATGACTCATCCAGCTATGAATTAAAGGGGAAGGCTGGGTATGAATGATCATCTAGCCAGGGGCTATCTGATCCAGGAACTTGGTAGTACTGAGAAGAAAGATTAAGTGCATAAGCAAAAGGAAGAAATGAAGAGGAATTTTCCCACTGTTCTATGTTTGTAACAATACCCCCATCATTGATCTGAGACACCAGCTCAGATGAGTTCTCCACCAGTGTGACACTCCTCACTGGTGTTGTTGCTGGCATAAAGATCTTCTCCTGTCAAGCATGAACAGAAAGGAGCTGTTATGGTTTTCTTGATCTACCACGGCCTCTTCTTTCTCTCTTTACTTTGTTCCCATTGTTCTTCAATCTTCAGTATGTTCTTCTATGATTACATCCATTTCATCATCATCACGAGCAGCTCTCGTGTGAGCATCTTACCACTTTAGTTCTGCTTTTGTCTTTGTCTTTCTTGCTTAGTATTCCACAGCAATGATTGTCATCATTGCTTACTATTCTTCCAATTTCCATCGCATTCTACGATGTTCTATGCTTACATGTCCCTTTCACACTGCTTGGTCTGTGCACCTTTTCTTCTAGTATATAAACCTTAGGCTTGCCACTTTGTATCTCCATTCTCGATCTGCACAATATACATGTACTCTTGAGTCCACTCTAGTCCCTCAGGCCTCCCCAGGCATCATCGTCCTTTGTTGTCTTCAGGCCCTCTAGTCTTAGTCTGTTCCTTGGAACGTATAGTCCCTTGTCCTTTGGGCTAAGTCATACCTCTTCGTGAGTGTCCTGCCCATTGGAACTTAGTCTCGACCACTCAAGGTATGCCCTGCATAACAAAAGATCAAGAATCTACTGTGTCCCTCCTATCTAGGAGTAGGACAACCCCAGACACCATACCTTGCATCATAGCCCCAGAGTCCTCAGACAAGGAGTTCACATCAACACCACCATCAACCCCTCATATCCTAGAAACACCCCAGCCCCCCACCCCCAGACATCATCACAGGCTTTTCACCTCCCAGTACCCAAGTAACCCTAGTCCCATAACACCCCCAGTCTTCACACCTACATGCTCTCAGCCTTGACCAGCACC
>JBBPLS010000411.1:0-19309 GCA_038089895.1 Boletellus ananas | reverse complement strand
TTAGCCCTTAGTACATGCTTCCATTGATACACCAACACTTTGTTTATATGTGTTTGTCCCCCAGAGTTATTCAATGAACAATCAAAAAGTGCAAAACATTGGGACAATTTTGTGAGTCACTGTATCTCTGCTGTACTTGTAGGACTATCCAATGAACGAACCATGCATCTCCCAGTCTACCTACAAGTGAGATCTTAAAGTGTTGACACTACTGCTCTTATCGACTGTGGTGCCACCAGCAATTTCATAGACACCTCTTTAGTCCCCCACCTTCGTTCAGCCATCAGATGGCTTCCTCAACCCCTCACTGCCTACAACGTTGATGGAACCCCCAACCACCAAGGAACCATCAAATACATGATCACTGCTAACATCATCTTCTCTGATATCTCTGACACCATAACATTCCTCGTAACCTCCCTTGGCTCTCCCTGCATTATCCTAGGAATGACTTGGCTCAAGAAATAGAACTTCCTCATTGATTTGTCAGCTAATACCCTCACTCTCCAGGATGCTGTGGTACCTCTTCATGAGAGTCTGCCCTGGAAGGAGGATAACACTGACCAATACCCGGAACACCTCGGCAAGATCACCCTATCCACAGAACTCACTCAAAAGGAGAAACCTCAGGAACAAGAGGTTTCTTCCTGGTGCAAGGAATTTGCCAACATCTTTTCAAAAAAGATGTTCAGTACCTTACCTCCCCATCGTCCTTTTGACCATGCCATCAAACTGAAACCATCTTTTGTCCTAAAAATTGCCAAAATCTATCCTCTTAATCCCGCTGAACATGAGGCTTGTTGGACTTTCATTGAAGAGAACCTCAAGACCGGTTGCATCGTCCCATCCAAATCTCCCCAAGCATCTCCATTCTTCTTTGTACCCAAGAAGGATGGAACCCTTCGACCATGTCAAGACTACCAGTATCTCAAACTCACACACCATCCGCAATGCCTATCCCCTTCCTCTCATCTCTGAGCTCATTGATGACATGAAGGATTCCACACTTTTCACCAAATTCAACATTTGTTGGGGATATAACAACATTCGCCTATGAGAAGAGGATCAATGGAAAGCCGTCTTTATCACTCCTCTTGGCCTTTTTGAACCCATGGTAATGTTCTTCGGTTTTAACAATGCACTCCTGACTTTCCAAGCATTTATGAATCATATCTTTGCCGACATGATCACTGAGCGATGGCTAAAGATTTACATGGACAACATCGGCATCCACACCAAGGACAACCTAGAACTTCATCACACTTGCACCAAAAGAGTCCTCCTTCACCTCTGCAAACACAGTCTTTCCCTTAAAATCTCCAAGTGTTTCTTCGACGTTCCTCAGATGGAATACCTTGGACTTATCATTGGTCAAGGATGTATTGAGATGGATCCGACCAAACTCAAGGCCATCAACACCTGGGAACCCCCCACTTTGGTTAAAGGTATCCACTCATTCCTCAGATTTGCGAACTTCTACCACAAATTTATTCCTGGATTCTCTGACCTTGTTGCTCCCCTCACCCTCCTCACTCACAAGGATGAGCCTTGGCAATGGACCCCCCTCCAACAAAAAGCCTTTAATACTCTCAAACAGCGGTTCTCCTCATCACCCGTCCTTACCTTCTCTGATGTCTCCAAACCATTCTCCATCATGACAGATGCCTCTCTCCTCACAGCTGGTGCAGTCCTCCTTCAGACAGATTCCAATGGCGACTTTCATCCCTGCACCTACTTCTCCAAGACCTTCTCCCCAGCTGAACGGAATTATGACATTTACAACAGGAAACTTCTTGCTGTTATCCTTGCTCTCCAGGAATGGTGCCAATACCTCCTTGGAACCTCCCACCCAGTCACTGTCCTCATCAATCACAAGAACCTATCTTATCTCAAAGACCCTCACAAACTCTCTCGCCATCAAGCCTGCTGGTCCCTCTTCCTCCAAGATTTTGACCTCATCTGGCAGGTCACCCCAGGCTCTCACATGGCCCCTGCTGACGCTCTCTCTCGCAAGGATTCTGTAGACACCACCCTCGATAACACCTCCACTCCTATTCTTCTCAACCCCCATGTTATCCAAGCTCTCAACCTCTCCCTTGCTCAATCCATTCGTTCATCTTCCTCATCCAACCCTCTCGTCCTTTGCACTCTCCAAAGTCTTCAGGATGGCTCCCCTCTGTTCCCTCATTCTTCCCTCTCTGACTGGACCTTCGACAATGGCCACCTCTACTACAAACAGCACATGTATGTTCCCCCAGCCTCTCATTCCATGCTCTTGCATGCTCTCCATGTCTCCTCCACCACCAGTCATATGGGATTCTTCCACACTAAGGCTCTCTTAGAATGAGACTTTTGGTGGCCAGGTCTTGCCACCTTTGTCAAGAACTTTGTTGCCGGATGCGCTCTTTGCCAACAGTCCAAGATGAATACCCATCCTACTACACTCCCACTCACCCCAATCCCCTCTTCCACCTCTCTCCCCTTCTGCCAACTCTCTATAAATCTCATCACTGACCTTCCCCTGTCCTCTGGTTTTGATTCTTTGCTGGTCATAGTCGACCACAACCTTACAAAGGGGGTAATCCTTATCCCTTGCACAAAAACCATCGACACTGCTGGAGTTGCTCTCCTCTTTTTCAATCATGTGTTCAAAAGGTTTGGCCTCCACGATTCTATCATCTCTGATTGTGGCCCACAGTTTGCCTCCACCTTTGCTCAAGAACTTGCCTGCCTCCTCCATTACAATGTCTGCCTCTCTACCACATACCATCCACAGACGGATGGACAGACTGAATGAGTTAACCAGGAAATCGAAATATATTTATGCATCTTCTGTACCAATCAACCAAGCACCTGGTCATCATTCATCACCACAGCCAAGTTCCAGCATAACTCATCCCCCCACTCATCCACCAAAACCTCCCCCTTCTCCCTCATGCTCAGTTACGAACCCCATGCCTACCCTCCTCTAGGAACCACCTTCATCCCTGCCCTCACAAACCAACTCTCCCACCTGGAAGAATCTAGAAAGGAAGCTCTAGTGGCCCACGAATTGGCCTGATGACTAATGACCCAACATGTCACCTGAAAATTCTCTCCCTGGAAAGTCGGAGATAAAGTCTGGCTTGAAGCGACCAATCTACACATCCCTTATCCTTCTAGAAAACAATCCCCAAAATGTCTCAGACCTTTTGAGATCTCTCAGGTCCTATCTCCACTCATCTACCACCTCCATCTCCCACCATCATAGAAGATTCATGATGTCTTCCACACCACTCTTCTATCACCACATTGCTCCACCAAAGCACATGGACCTTCCTTTCCCAATCCACCACCTGACGTCATTGATGGCGAAGAAGAATATAAAGTAGACGGCATTCTCTCACACAAGGGCTCCCCTGGCTGCTATTGGTATCTGACCACATGGAAAGGTTACTCAGCATCCAAGAACACATGGGAACTGGAAAGCAATCTCTGACATGCTCAGACCATCCTCTCGAAATATAAAAAGACCCATAACCTATGATAGAACGATATCCCTTGCCTTCCTCCATTTAACCATCTTCCTCATAGCCTTTCTTTCCCTTTTCAGATATGTACACAATGTCTTCGTCCCAATCTCCTACCTCCTCTCCCTCATGCTCCATCATCTCCATTTCATCACTTTTATGCTTGCGTCCTGTTCAACCTACCTTTCTTCCTGTTTCTTCTATTTCCACACTTTACGCAGGCATCCTCTCCACTCCCACCCTCGTCCATGCCATCAAAGGTGACCCTCTGTTCCAAGAAGATGAAATCTCCCAGGAACTAGTATGCCTTTTCTTCGATGCCTCTTCTTCCCAAAGATTTCACTTCCAATCTGCCCCTTCTGATTTACCTGCGAACTTTGGCCTTCCCCTTCGTCTTTTGATCAATCATATTCCTGAATGTGTCCTCACCCTTCTTCACCTTCATGGCTTCCACGTCTTGTTACAATTCCTTTTTCTTCCTCTTCACATGCTTTACTTTTCCCTTCGCACCTCCATCCGATCACATCGCACATCACATGGACGCCGTTTCTTTTGAGTCATCGTGTCTTACACACGAGACTTCTCTTCCATTCCACAGACTCCTTCCTTTCCCATTGACTCATCATGGTTACCTTTGCTTTGTCATCTTTCTCTTGTTGACTCAGCATCTATGACTCCTTATCTCAGGATTGCTATCTACACAGCTTGGTCCGTGCATGTTTCTCATACCTATATAAACCTGAGTACTTAGGCCTGTATTCCCTAAGCTAGTCTTACTCAATCTAGCCTCATTACCTCAGAACCCTCGATCCACCAAGCGAGCCCCACTCCTTGGCTGGCCCCTCAACCCTCGAAACCACCTAGTGACAGTCATCCTAGAGTGGACTTTTACCTCGACCCACTGAGTGACTCTTGTTCTTGCGGTTTACCTCACATCCACTGAACCCATTGACTAGACTTTGAGTCTATGTTCAACGCTACCCACGCCAAACGTAACAAAAGACTAGCTTCCCTCTAGGCCTACCATCATGTAGTGCCTCCCCATCACACCAAGATTTCCCAGACCCCTGACACCCTTGACTGGTGGCATTCCATTGACAAACCCACCTCAGACTCAGACACCGAGCCCACCCCCCAGAACTCCAGCACCTCAGACCTCTTCCTTCCTACTGAGGAGGAACGAGACAAAACCCTCGAACTTGCATTTCGCATTGCCAATGAACCATGCCCCCCGATCACCTTCGAACCCTTACCCCTAGAATCTCCTGTCACTGTCACCCCCATCACACCTAGACCCCCTGCACCCTTACCACCACTTCCCCCATTGTCTTTCCACAGAATGTCTTCTTCGAAACCCACCGAACTCCACCTCAGTCCCCCTAAGGACTTTAATGGCTCTACCACCTCTGCTGAGCATTGGCTCAACACCATCCGCACCTATGTGCTCATCAATCGTGCCATCTACGACACCAACGAGAAGTAGATAGGCTTCGCTCTCTCATTCATGAAAGAAGGGACAGCCAAGAGCTGGGCCCAAGTCCACATCAAGAAAGCCCTTGACAACAACTCCTTCAGCACCATGAAGGACTTTATCACTGATTTTAACGCCACGTTCAAGAACAGCAATGCCAAAGCCGAGGCTACTACTTGGCTTACCAATACCCATGTACACTCTGATGACTACCTCCCCAAGTATCTTGTGGAGTTTAAGATGAAAGTCATCGAAGCCAACCTCGACCCCACCACCAACACTGCCACAATTATCCATTACTTGCGAGCTGGAATTCCAGTCTGGCTCTTAGACCGAATCTATGGTCTCGAAAAGATTCCCACCACCCCCGATGACTGGTACAAGAGAATTGACCAGTTCCTATCCCAAAAGTGTTTCACTGCCGCTGTCACAAAACAACATTCCACCTGAACGCAGGCTGTTTTCCAGCCCACAACCACCAAGACCACCCCTACACGAGACCCCAATGCTATGGAGGTCGACTGCCTCACCAAGCTGACCCCCAAAGAACGGGAACAATTCAGAAAAGAGGGGTGCTGCTTCCGATGCTGTCAGAAAGGACATATGGCTCAAGAATGCCCCAAGACCAGTGACACCCCTGCCCCTCACACCAACAACCCCTTCCGTGCAAAAAAGGTAGTGGTAGTGGAAAGCTCCGCCTCGGTGGAGGAAGTGGAAGAAGAACATGACGCTACCATCAGAAAGTTGGGACATGAAGCATTTTCCCAGGATTTTTAGACTGGAGACCCGCCTCGATGTCAGCCCCCTCCACTATGATACATAGTGTACCGAAGACCAAGCGAAACTCTTTGTATCTTGCATTGAAATTCATCGTCTCCCCCCTTACTATGAAAACCATTGAAACCACCGCCATTCTCGACTCTGGAGCCCAGATCAACTGCATTGACTGGGACTTTGTGAAATGAAATGATATCCCCATCACCCCTCTTGAACACCCCTTCTCCATCCAAAACACCAACATGTCCACCAATACCACCTGTAAGTACAAAGCCATACTTTACACCCAGATTGGAGGCATCACCCAACACATTGCTTTCTATGTCTTCAATGGAGGACAAGAAAACACAATCCTTGGATACCTGTGGCTAAAAGCCACCAATCCCACTATCGATTGGAGAGCTGGGCGAGTTCTTATTCCCATGGACTGAGATAAATCCCCTCTTCTCATGAAAGCTCACTGAAATGCCTGCACCATTTTCACCAAGCACACCACCCACTCCCCATCTTCCCTCCCCTCGCCAGTCAACCCCAGAAAGGAAACCACCCTCGATGCCACTGAACTTTCTGGCTTTCGAAAGTATAACAAGACTGAGGATTCTGATGACTACATTGTCTGAGGACTAGGCCTCTACCATCTCAATTGAGTCCAATGTTATGGATCCTGAATCGCCAATCCCTCGCTTATTGAATATGTTCAAAAGCTCACACTGTCCACTAAGTTAGCCATGCAAGCTGAGCTGGCAAAACCTAAGAAAGAACTTCCTCCAGCCTACGCAGAATTCGCCAAAGTCTTCAGCAAGGAAGCCACCGACCATGTACCCCCCTCTCGTCCTTATGATCACACCATTAATCTCAAGGACTCCTTTGTTCCCAAGATTGGGAAACTTTACCCTCTCTCCTCCGCCGAACGACAAGCTGCAGATGACTTTATAGATGAGAATCTGAAATCTGGAAAGATCAGACCCTTGAAATCCCCCCAAGCTTCCCCATTCTTCTTTGTTAAAAAGAAGGACAGTGGACTCTGACCCTGCCAGGATTACCAGTACCTTAACGAACACACCATCTGAGACGCCTACCCCCTCCCCCTAATCTCTGACCTCATCGACAAACTAAAAGATGCCACTGTCTTTACCAAGTTCAATGTTTGTTGGGGATACAACAATGTTCGAATCAAGAAAGGTGACCAATGGAAGGCCACCTTCATCACTCACCGAGGACTTTTTGAACCGACTGTCATGTTTTTTGGCATGACCAATTCTCCCCCTATGTTTCAATGCTTTATGAGTGATTCCTTCTGTGACATGATCACAGAAGGATGGCTCATCATCTACATGGATGACCTCCTTATCTTTTCAAACAACAACACCGACCACACTGCTCGCACCAAACGCGTTCTCCAGCGCATGGACAAGTTAGACCTCTATCTAAAGCTGGAGAAATGTTCATTTGATGTCCAGGAAATCGAATATCTTGGCATGATCATTAAACCAGGGTCCCTTGCCATGGATCCAACCAAAATTGCCGGCATAGCTGACTGGCCAATTCCCCAAAAGGTCAAGGATATTCAATCTTTCCTTGGCTTTGCAAATTTCTACTGCCGCTTCATTCCTCACTACTCCAATGTTGCCCAACCCCTCCTTGACCTCACCAAAAAGAATCACCCTTGGTCCTGGACTCCTGCTTGCCAAGAAGCTTTTGACCACCTCAAAGCAGTGTTCACCTCCCAACCCACACTCAAACTCCCTGACCTCACCGCCCCCTTTGCCATTGCCACTGATGCCTTCAAACATGCTTCTGGAGGAGTCCTCCTCCAACAAGATATCAATGGTGAATAGCAACCCTGTGCCTACCTCTCGCAGACTTTTGGTCCTGCCGAGCACAATTACGACATTTATGACCGCAAACTGCTTGCCGTCATGCACAGTCTTGACGCCTGGTGACATTACCTCCTTGGCACGCCCCATCCTGTCCAGATCTTCACTGATCACAAAAATTTGACTTATTTCCGCCAACCCCGCAAACTGAACCATCACCAAGCCCGTTGGCTCCTTGAGCTCTCAGAATTCGATGTTCAGTTCTCGCATGTCCCCGGCCGCAACCTCTCTGCTCCTGATGCTCTCTCTCATTGCCCCAACCACATTCCTGACCATGATGAGGATAATGAGGACATCACCCTCCTTCCCTCCACCCTCTTTGTCAACCTGATCGATGCTGAGTTGACTACCAAGGTCGCCACATCCTCAACCTCCGACCCCCTCATCCTTGATGCCCTCCATGCTCTCCCTGGCGAACTCTCTGCCAAATTCCACTCTCACCTCTCCGACTGGAAATACAATACTGGCATCCTCACTTATCAGGACCGCGTCTACATTCCTGCTGACCCTGCCCTTCGCCGTTCCATGGTTGCCCGCCACCACAACCATCCCACCACTGGCCACCCAGGCATTCTCAAAACCCACCAATTGGTTGCCTCCAAATTCTGGTGGCCCGGCCTTGCCTCCTTCGTCCACCAATACATTGCTGGCTGTGCTGTCTGCCAGCAACACAAGGCAAACACTCACCCCACCCACCCCCCGCTCTCTCCCATCCGCTCCACCGCTACACATCCTTTCCAACAGATCTCCTGTGATCTGATCACTGACCTTCCTGTCTCCTCCGGCTTTGATTCCCTTTTGGTTGTGGTTGACCATGGGCTTACAAAGGGGGTAATTCTCTGCCCTACCAAGAAGTCCATCGATGCATCAGGGATTGCAGCCCTTTTTTTCCATAAAGTCTTTCGACAATTTGGTCTATATGACAAGATCATCTCTGACAGAGGACCCCAATTCGCATCCACCTTTGCAAAAGAGCTCAGACACCTTCTGGGTTACAAACTCACCCTCTTGACTGCCTACCATCCACAAACAGATGGAGAGACCAAGCGTGTAAACCAAGAAATCGAGACATACCTCCGTATCTTCTGTGGAGCCAACCCTGCGGCTTGGGCAGAACACATCACCCTCGCCGAATTCACACACAATCACCGCCCTCATTCCATCACCAACCAATCTCCATTCTATCTCATGATGGGATATGAACCCTGCCCCTTTCCCATGATCATCTCGGACTCTTCCATTCCCACAGTAGAATCTCATCTCAAACTTCTTTCCGCAGCTCGAGAAGAAGCCCTCGCCTCCCATGAACTCGCTCACCAGACCATGAAGGCCAGAAATTGGAAAACCTTCAAGCTGTTCAAAGTTGGCGACAAGGTCTGGCTAGAGGGACACAACCTCAAATGATCCCTCCCTAATCCCAAGTTCACCGTGAAACGAGAAGGACCCTTCACAATCACCACCGCCTTATCTCCTATCATGTATAAACTCCGACTCCCACAAGCATGGAAAATCCACAACACGTTCCACACTTCCCTTCTTTCTCCTTATCTCAAGAACCCCGTCCACGGCAGGAACTACCCTTCTCTGCCACCAGATCTCATTGATAACGAGGAACATTATGAAATTGAAAAAATTCTTTGGCACAAAGGCACCCCATCTCGCAGGCAATACCTGGTCTGATGGAAGGGCTATTCCACAGAAGAAGACTCATGGCTTCCAGAAGTGGAGTTTGCCAACGCCAAGGAAACCCTCCTGGACTATAAGAAAGCCCTGCGACGCCCTCATTGACCAACCCCCTCTTGACCACCGACTACCATGGATGCCTCCCACATTCCCACCTCTGCTCTTCCCTTCGTCATGCATGGTGAACTTGTCTACAATCCATCCCCCATTGCCGATGCCCTCCTTGACAGCACCCTCTTAGACCCCTGCCTCGTCACTACCCTCAACCGTGTTATCGCCCTGAACTCCCCCCTCAACTGTCTTTGCAATGTCTACACCCACCATATGGCTATGTGCAACACCATCATTGGACTCACTGAATACATCCCCATGAATCCTGACATCCATGCGCTCTTCACTCTTTTACAACAATCAGACCTCCATCTCCACAATTCCCTTCTCACCACCCTTACTCAGTTAGGTTTAGGAAGTGTGGTCCAATGGATCGATGCTGTCCTTCAGGACTTTGGAAACAAATCTCCCACATTCCCATCCTTCATTGCGATTAATGACGCCCACCCCCCTATGACCTCAGAGGAGACTGCTACAGACCAGGAGGATGAGCCCCTTTCTGATTCCCACCTCCAATATTGGCAGGCCTGCCTACACTATCACCATCTCAGCCACAACAAACTTCACTGCAAGCGATACACTTGCCTTGGGTGCTCGATTACCGCACCTGGCCACACACTCGCCAATTGCATGGGACCACCACATGACTTGCTGCCCAATTCCTCTCCTGACTCCTTGCGATGGAGCACCCTGTCCTCCCCTCTGCGTCCTCATCCATACTGCCACCCATCCCGTTGTTTTGCTTCCAAGTCCACTCAGCATCCTCCACCACCGCCTTACCCACGTTCCCCTTCCTTCTCCACCTCTGATTTATGGACCCCCACCGACATTCCTTCATCTCTAGCCTTCTCCCCCGGGCGAGTTCTAGATTCTCACCCCCATGTTGAACAACTCTCCCCATCTCCATCTCCCGAACCTACACCACCCTTCCTCGACCCCATGGACCCTCGCTGCACTATCCTCGAGCACTTGGGCTTTTCCATTAACCACAAAACATGTCCTCTCGGATACCCAGACTTCCCTGCCCTTTGTCTCCTCTTGATTGCACAACAAAGTCACATCGATGGCCCACCATTAACCGCCACTTACCATGATCTTGATGGAATCTTTGTCTTCCTAGCCACACATGAGACTTGGGAACATTTCAATTCCCATGGCCCCTTCTCGTACAATGGACTCGAGTTACCCCTTGCCCTTCCTGCCACCGAGGAACAGATTTGTCAAGAGGAGGAACGTTTGGCAGAAACCAGGTGGTTTCTTTGACGGGAGTAGAAAGGGGGTAGTGTTACGATTCCTTTTTCTTCCTCTTCACATGCTTTACTTTTCCCTTCGCACCTCCATCCGATCACATCGCACATCACATGGATGTCATTTCTCTTGAGTCATCGTGTCTTACACATGAGACTTCTCTTCCATTCCATGGACTCCTTCCTTTCCCATTGACTCATCATGATTACCTTTGTTTTGTCATCTTTCTCTTGTTGACTCAGCATCTATGACTCCTTATCTCAGGATTGCTATCTACACAGCTTGGTCCATGCACATTTCTTGTACCTATATAAACCCGAGTACTTAGGCCTGTATTCCCTAAGCTAGTCTTACTCAATCTAGCCTCATTACCTCAGAACCCTCGATCCACCAAGCGAGCCCCGCTCCTTGGCCAGCCCCTCGACCCTTGAAACCACCTAGCGACAGTTGTCCTAGAGTGGACTTTTACCTTGACCCGCTGAGTGACTCTCGTCCTTGCAGTTTACCTCACATCCACTGAACCCATTGACTAGACTTTGAGTCTACGTTCGATGCTACCCACACCAAATGTAACACGTCTTCATTGAATGACTTGAACCTCACCTAGTTTACCCTATTTTCAGAAATGTTTTCCTCTCCATGCCCATGAATGCTCGTGATTGATACCATTCCCTTCTTGCTGCCATGCCTCAATCTCCTCCCCCTTTGGCAGTTCCCCCTCCATCTTTTCCCCCTTCATCTTCTCCCCCTCCTCTCCTCACTCACTTCTCCAATGCCACCTCACCATCTCCTCCATCTTCATCACCACCATCTGATGATTATTGTCTAGACCAAACCATCCTCGCCTATAACAGAGCCAACCTCTCCATTGTCCATCTCCCAAGTGGACTGTGAGTCCTCTCCTTTGTGACCCAGACTATCGAATCCCCTCTGGTACACCCCCCAGCTACCCCTGCTACACGTTGCTACCACTGTAACTTGCTGGATCATTACTGAGACAACTGTCTGGAATATCGTTGCCCTTCCTGCAATGTCATCGCCCCTGGTCATCCTGCTCACTGTTGCCTTACTACCCGTTGCTCATATTGCCTGCACTGGGGCCATGGACCTTGATTCTATCCCTCTTGAACATGCGCTCGCTGCCATGAGGTTGGTCACATCATCAATGATTGTCCACTTGAACATTACACTGTGGAACAAGCCACTGCGATTTACACTGGACCATCTTTGCAGACTGATGGACATTGAGATTTTCGAGCCTGGAGCTCGAGTGTACAAGGGGGGTAATATTACAGTTTCCTTGATCTACTGCAGTATCTTCTTTCTTTCTCTCCTTTGCCCTCACTGTTCCCTAGTCTTTGGCATGTTCTTTTACACCTATGATCACTTCATTATCATCACGAGCGGCTCCCATGTGAGCATCTTACCACTTTAGTTCTTCTCTTTATCTTCATCATTTTTGCTTAGTCTTCTGCAGCAATGATTGTCATCATTGCTTATCTTTTTTCCAATTTCCTTTGCATTCTATGATGTTCTATGCTTACATGTCCCTTTCACACTGCTTGGTCCATACACCCTTTCTTCAAGTATATAAACCTTAGTTCTTCCCTTTGTACTCCATTCTCGATCTGTGCAATACATGTGTACTCTTGAGTCCTTCCTAGTTCCTCAGGCCTTCTCAGGCAACATAGTCCTTCATCGCCTTCAGGCCCTTAGTCTCTAGCCCATTTCCAAGAACATATAGTCCTTCATCCTTTGAGCTGAGTTGTACCTCTTTGTGAGTGTCCTGCCCATCGGAACTTAGTCTTGACCACTCGAGGTATGCCCTGCATAACACACACTCAACAAGTGGTGTGAGACTAATAGAGAACAAAGAGATCTCATGAATCCTCTCAAGGATTTGTGGACAGGAAGAAACCATGCATGGATTGTGCAGAACTAACTGGAGAAGGTACTAGTACAGGGCATGTATAAATACCTAGGTAGAGCTGTACATGATTTAGGGTAGATGTGAGATACCTAGTGTGAATATGGAGGAAACACATAACTGTGAACAAATGCAGTATGGAGAGTAAGTGTCTGGAGACAGGGGAGGTGTAACCATAACCAAAAGGGGAAGGTGTAAGTTGTGCCTTGACAGAATGAGGGTGTGGGAGTTACATGTGATGTGACTATGATTAGTGGTAACTGGAAAATGAAAAGTGACTCATCCAGCTATGGATCAAAACAGAAGGCTGGGTATGGGTGGTTGTCTAGCCAGGGGCTATCTGATTCTGGGATGTGATAATACTGTGAAGAGAAATTAAGTGCACAATCAAAAGGAAGATAGGAAGGTGAATCCACTAGCCATTCTAAGTTTGTAACAAAATTCTACCATGAGGAGTAGGTCCACTCAGGTGTAGGAATCTCCCTGGCAAAAGATGTGCAGATATGTTTCCAGTTCCTGATTTATACATTCTGTTTTACTATTGGTTTGTGGATGGTATGCAGTAGAGAGGACAAGGTCATAATTGAGGAGGCGAGATAGTTCTCTAGTGAAGGCAGAGGTGAATCAGGGACTCCAGTTGGAGATGCATTTGTTGTACAGGCTGAAACAGGGGAATACATGCTAGAAAAAGAGGGTGGCCATCCCTTTTGCATTGATAGTTGTATGACAAGGGAGGAAAATTACCCCCTTTGTAAGGCCATGGTCAACCACAACCATAACAGAGTCAAAACTGGAGGAAAGAGAGAGACCAGTAATGAGGTTGATAGACAATTGCTGAAATGGACAAGTGGTGGAAGACAGGATAGGGGTCAAAGGGACAGTGGTAGGATGGGTGAGCACCTTGGCAGATTGACAAATAGCACATCTGGCAAGAAATTGACAAAGAAAGGTGGACAGACTAGGCCACCAGTAATTACACTGGACAGTGTGCAGGAGGCAAAAGAACCCATGATGTCTATCAGTGGGGGATTTGTGGATAGCAGCAACCAAATTGTGGTGTATGGATTCTGGGATGTAGAGGCAGTTGTGGAAATAGAGCAAACTGTCCTTATAATACCAGTCAGCCCTTGAGGCACAGGGGAGAAGGGAATTGCCATGATCAAGCACTGCCAAAGTGTCAAGGATGAGAGGGTCAGAGGGAGTGGAGACTGAGATCTTGGTGGCAAGAGCAGTGTCCAGGGAGCAGACAAAATGAGAGCCCTATAAAAGAGTGATGTCTTGATTATTGGCATGGATGTCCACAACAGGGAGTTGGGATATGGCATCTGCCAGTTTTATGTGACTGCCAGGGAGATGGTGAAAGACCAAGTCAAAGTCCTGCAAGAACAACATCCAGTGAGCCTGATGACAGACAACTTATGAGGTTGCTTAAAGTAGGCTAGATTCTTATGATCAGTAAGGATCATAACCTTGTGCTCTGTCCCAGAAAGGTAATGACACCATTCTTCCAAGGCTCAAATGACCACAAGGAGTTCATGATCATAGATGTTGTAATTCCATTCCTCAAGGGCAAAAGTCTTGGAAAAATAAGTGCATGGATGAAGGTTGCCATTGGCATCTTTCTGCATGAGAACTGCCCTTGATGTAACTAGTGAGGCATCAGTCATGACAAAGAAGGGGGTCAAGAAGTCAGGGAGGTGAAGGACTGGCTGTTTGGTGAAGGTGTCACAGATGGTTTTGAAGGCCTTCTGATGATCTGCTGTCCAGGACCAGGATATCCCTTTCTTGGTAAGATCATGAAGAGGCCAACAAAGGGTGAAGAAGTTAGGGATAAACTTTCAGTAGAAGTTACAGAAACTGATGAAAGATTGCATGGCTTTTACTGACTTTGACAGAGACCATTCTCAAATGGCAGACAGCTTGGTAGGATCTAAAGCAATTTCCCCTAGATGAATGATCATCCCCAGGTACTCCACTTTGGTGATGTTAAAGAAACACTTTGATAATTTTAGGAAGAGGTGATGATCCCTCATTCATTGAAGTACTTGTTTAGTGTGAGTATGGTGGTCAGCAAGATTTGTAGAATGAATAAGGAGGTCATCTATGTAAATGATAAGCCATCCCTCCACTACCATATTGCAGAAAATGTCATCTATTAATGCTTGGAATGTGGCAGGGGAATTACATAAGCCAAAGAACATTACCAGCAGTTTGAAGAGGCCAAAGGGGGTGATGAAGGCTGCCTTCCAGGTGTCAGTGGTCTTAACACAAACATTGTTATATTCCCATCTGATGTCCATTTTGATGAAGATCATTGATCCTTGATGTTTGTTTACAAGGTTGGAGATTAATGGAAGGGGGTAGGTGTTCTTTACCATATGCTCATTTAGGGGTCAATAGTCCTGGCAAGGTTGTAGCCCTCCATCCTTTTTCTGTACTGTATGAAGAAAAAAGGTGATGCCTGTGGGGATTTCAAGGGTTGGATCTTCCCAGTCTTGAGGTGTTCATTGACAAACTCTTTGCAAGCAACCCATTCCTTGGGATTTAGAGGGTATACTTTGGCTATCTTCGGAATGAAAGAATTGATACAGTTGATAGCATGGTTGTAAGATCATGATGGAGGAAGCTCCCCATTTTTTGGTTCCTTGAACATGTCTTTATAGGAAGCATACTCTTTGGGGAGGATGTGCTCAATGGTCTTGGCCTTCTAGACAAGCTCACTAGAGAGGGTAAGCTTTCCTACTCTTTGCAGGAGAGCAATGTCTTGTAGAATTTGATTGGCTGCAACTGTTACACAGAGTGTACCTTGAGAGACTAAGACTAAGACCTCCTAGGCAGGACACTCATGAAGAGGTATGACTCAGCCTGGAGGGACAAAGGACTATATGCCTGAGTAGGCAGCCTAGGGACTATATGTTCGAGAGAATGGTCTGAGTGACTAAGGGGCCTGAGGAGGGTGATGAAGGACTAAGAGCCTGAGGGGGCTGATGAGGGACTGAGGGGACTCAAGAGTATGCATGAATTGCACAGATCAAGAATGGAGTACAAGGTAATGAATGTAGGTTTATATACTGAAAGATAATGTACATGGACCAAGTGGTGTGAAAGAATGCGTAAGCATAGAACAATATGGAATGCAAAGGAATCGGAGAAAGAGTAAGCAATGATGACAATCATTGCTGTGGGAAGACTAAGCAAAGAAGAAGAAGATAAGAGATGAACTAAAGTGGTATGATGCTCACATGGGAACCACTTGTGACGATAACAAAGTGAATGTATTTGTAGAAGAATATGCCAAAGATAGGGGAGCAGCAAGGGCAAAGAAAGGAAAGAAAGGTGATACTGTGAAAGAGAAGGGAAATTGTAACAGCAACTGGGTCCTTGTTCAGGAATCTCAATAGGTATTGTTGGCTGGTGGGGTCATCCCTAGATCTGTGGCAGTGAGGGGTGTCAGGGATCATCAGGGTCCCCATGGACCAATTGATTTGTGGATTGACTTCTTGTAACCATGTTATTCCTAGTATTACCCCTTCATATCCACAATCAATTACAAGAAATTTGCATTCATCAGCTATTCCTCCAACTTCTAGAGATAATTTGATGTAATGGCAGATCAATCCATTTTGGTTATCCATTCTGTCTACATTATGGGCTTGAACGGGTCTAGGCAACCTGATCATAGTCCATTGATTTGCTTGCATGAGATATTTGTTAATGAAGCATCCAGTTGCTCCACTATTGACTAAGGTGGTTGTCTCAACAGTTTTTGTGGATCCAGTTTCATAAAGGCAAATGGAGAGTTTGGTTGCTTGAGATTCTAAGCCAGATACAAATACAAGAGCAACTAAGACAGGAGAAGAAGACATTGGCACTTCCCTCCTCTTCAAAAACCCTGAGTGTTGACAGTGGTTACCTTGACTTGTTTAGGGGGTTCCAAGGAACAAAGCTTTAGAATGTGAAGAATTTCATCTCTAGGGAGATCACTGTTCTGAATGAATTCTCCTAGCATGTTGGTGGGTGTTTCTACAGCATTGACTTGCTGCTTTGGAGGGGAACACTTGGTATTTGGGTTCCTGTTTCCTCCTTGATGGTTGTTAGAGCAGCAGCCAACATGATGGCATATGAAGCACTTGTTGTTTTTCATATGTTCTGCCCTTTTGATGGGGGTGAGGTGTATTGTGTCTACATCCATAGCATTGGGGTCCCTGAGGGGGCAAGAGGAATTCCCTCTATAGGCCAAGGGAAGGAATCTCTTTGGGTCCCTGAGTCAGTGAAGGCAAAGTAGATTCTTGTGGAAGTGTTGAGCTACTTCAAACCAGGATTTCCAGTCCTTGGGTTGCAGGTTAAGAGTTGCCATCATGTCAGCAAGTTGTTGATCTACTTCCCTCATAGGACATCGATGAGAATATCATCATGTACTACTCCTAGTCCACTCCTTCCAACCTTCAACCTAAAAGTGGAAGCATAGATGTCAAAGTTGCCTCTTTTCTGGTGTGCTGGCAATCTGTTTTCTGTGGGATCTGGAAAGTCTGACTGCCTCATCTCATAGAGGTTGTTTCTAGCCCTCTCCTTTACTCTGATCAGGACAAACAAAGTGTTGAAATCCTTGATGAACCCTTCCCAGGTGTAAAGGCTGGCTTTCAGATACCATCCTTCTATAAAGACTGCTCTATGGCCTTGGCTCATCTTGTTGAGGGTGGTTAGAATCTTTGATTCATTGGTATCATAGATGTGGCCATTCATCTTAAAGTAAGTGTCAAGTGCTGCTAGCCACCTAGACGCATCCACAGAGTCCCCAGAGAAATCTTTGGGGAGACTGGCTTTCCTTTCTACTTTCTTCTGTCCTTCATTGTCACTGTTCCCTTGATAGCCATCCTCTTGATGAGCAGGAGCAGGTTCTGGTGGCATGGGTACATCAGAATTGGAGATAACGAAAATTGGCAGGATGGGAGGATCCATGATAGCTTCTGTATAGGTAGTAGTAGGAGTGTCAATGAAGATGTCTTCATTGGAATCTCCTCTGATGGGTAAGGGAGAAGCCAAGCATCCTGGCAAGGCTTGGATGTTTTCTGGAGTGACTGAAGATTGTCTCCTTCTTTGTTCAAATAGTGGATTAGGCAGTGGTCAGCCTGAGCCACTGGCTATCCTTTGGGATTGTGGTGGGAAAGGTGAGTGTCATCTATCAAGAGGGATGAATTCTTCCTCACTGTGTGGGGCTGGGTCTTCATCACTAGTATTGAATGCTTGGTATGCTGTGATGGGGAGGTCTCACCCTACTGCTTAATAGCAGGGGCAGAGGGGACAAGTTAGTTCTTTTGTTACATGTATGTGCAGAATCTAACTGTCAAACACACACTTTCTAGTGGTGTGAGACTAATGAAGCTGAGGGATCTCACTATCCTTGCAAGGACTTGTGGACTGTTTAGAAACTATGTGTAGATTGTGCAGAACTAACTGGGGAACTACATACTAGTAATACAGGTTGCATATAAATACCTGGACTAGGCTATACTTGACAGAAGGAGACCATGAGAAGTGCCTAGTGTGAGTCAAGGGGAAATGCTGCTGCAGTAAACAGATATGGCAGTGGGAGTGATGTGTCCATGAAACAGGGGAAGTGTAAACCCCAATATGGCAGGTGTGAAGTCATGCCTTGCCAGATTGGGTACATGGAAAGAAACTAATGTACAACTCACTGATCAAAGGGCTGTTGTCCTGCTGTAGATAAAAGGGGAAAAGCAGGGTATGATGTCATCCAGCCAGAGGCTGTCTGAACTTAAAAGGTGTGAGGCTGTCTGCCAAGAGTGAACTGAGAAAGGAGTACCAATTAGGGAAGAAAAGAAATAGTAATGGCCCACTGCTAGGTTGTTTGTAACAATTTGAACCCAAATAGTGCAGATGCAAAAGTTTTGCCATTTTAAATCTTGCCTCAAACTATTTTATCAGCATGATGTCCTCCTATAGAGGAAAAATAACAATGCTACAACAGCTCATCTCAGGGGGATGTTACTCTCTGTGGCTCAAGAAACTTGTAAAGCCATGCAAAACTGTGTCTCCATGCACTAGTATGGAGGAATGGCTTGCTTGCACTATCATTCTTCTCTTGGCCTGGATGCTCAACAGGGGTGAGCCTTCCAATACTGACTTGAGCTTGTTGATCCCCCTGATGTCTATGGTGCTCCAGGAGTGTAAGAAACACACATTAGTGAGCACCTGTGTGGGGGGTACATCACCAGAGTCAGTGCACACCAGCAAGAAAGTGGGTCAGAGTGCATCAGGAATGTAACACATTACTGAGATTGACTTACAGTGAGCAACAAAACTGTTCCTGTTATGATTTCCCTTGTCTTTCGCAGTATCATCTTCCTTTCCCTACTTCACCCATATCGTTCCCCCATCTTCAGCATATTCTTCTATGATTATGTTCACTTTGTTATTGTCATGAGTGGTTCCTGTGTGAGTGTTATACCTCTTTAGTCTTCCTTGTTCCTCTTGTTCTTTGTTTAGTCATTCCACAGCAGTTACCATCATTGCTGCTTACTTTCTTCTAATTTCCATCGCATTCTACCAAGTTCTATGCTTACAGTGACTCACAAAATTGTCCCAATGTTTTGCACTTTTTGATTGTTCATTGAATAACTCTGGGGGACAAACACATATAAACAAAGTGTTGGTGTATCAATGGAAGCATGTACTAAGGGCTAAG
>JBBPLS010000410.1:0-19393 GCA_038089895.1 Boletellus ananas | reverse complement strand
TTATATAATTATTATTTTATTTTTTGTTAGGGTTTTATTAACATAATTATGTCTTTCATGATTGTTTTTATCATGATTTTTTCATTGATAAAATTATTTCCTGCACCTAGTGTTATCTGCATCACGAAAGGGTATCCCGAATCCAGTCTTCGATTCCTTCGCACTGCCGGTACGCTGCGTCTCTCCGCATGCGCGTTTTCAAGGGACTGTCCATACTATTTGCAGGTCACAAGGGATCACTAATCAGATATGCTGTAGCCTCGTGACCCGCGTATATGAACGTCCTTTCTTGGTTGGAATTGTGGGAGGGTCAGTTCGGACAAGTCACTCTGACACGGCGCGTCTAGGGGGTTCCGGTCCGCATGGCATCAATAGACCGAGGAACCGCGGATTCTCGTAGGTCTAGGGACATCGTTTTGATCTGGAAACGTCCAGGTGTCTCGCTGAGCGGACACCTCGGTACTAGTTCGGAGAGTACTCCAGAACAGCTGCTCCGAGAATCACCGAATGGACTCGATGTGGAAAGTTTGATGTTTCGATTGAAACGAGACACTTGTACAAACAAGCTTTCGGAGGCTCATGCGGAGGACCCGTGTCGCATCTCTGAAACATAGTACCGCCGTCCACCGCTATCCGCCCTCAGCGCTGGTTCCAGCCTGCAACGAGGACACTTTCTCAAACCTGACGTGTACCATCTCCAACCATGTCCAATTGAATCCCCTCTGTGCCTTCCGTGTGTTCTTCCACAATCTTGTCTTGCCTCAGTTACGCGGACGTGGCTATCACGTTTCGATTGACTGTGCCACGTGACTTTATTCCGAAGCCATCATCAATTCCACACAAACCGACTCGGGAGTCACGGCCGTACAGCTCCCGCACGCTGAGAATGAACCGGGGCATCATGACGGATACGAGTGCGTAAGAGATCGAGCCCAGTTGGATTGAAGTAAGCCCGTTCAACGGAGCATTGTCCTCGACAGCGGAGCCGACATTGAAGAACATATTCCTAGGTGGGTGGCCGTTAGTCTCGTTGCGAGAGCACGATGGTAGCGAACAAGAGCAAAGGAGATGGAAAGGAGTAAACATACACAAGGAAGTAAAGGATACCACCCTCGACAAAGGGTTTGATATACCGATCAGCCTCCCATGGCCTCGATGCTTTGTACATCACAATGGACTTCTTGAAGGCCTGAATAACGGCGAGAGTAAAAAGCATGATACCAAGAATTGCTCCTGGGACTGTTGCAAAGTACGCGAAACGTGCTGGGGCATTCAGTACAATGCTACAGGAATAGATATCCTGGATTTGAGTCACGGTGACTAGAAAGTGGATGTGAAAAAACATTGCAGCAAGATCGGATTGAGAGCACAGTGATGCTGAAGACATACCCGATAAGTAGGCATTAGGATGATTGTATAGTGCTTCCATAGCGATTAACATGGTGATCTGCACTATGAGAACGAATAGGAGGATGCAAAGGATTATCCTGGATCGATTCCACATGGCATAAACACGCAGAACCATCATCACTATCGTTTAAATTCATTGCGAGGAATGGATTCCGAATTAGGGAGACTCACGGTCGCCAGCAGCAGCAAACATCGGAAACATCCATTTCATGACCAAGTAGAGTGCGGTACCTTTGAAACATTACGATGAATTTCTTAGATCGTGGATATGCGTCACTATGCGTACACCTGTTGAACCGTCAGCACAATTGTCTATGTAATCCGGAGCTTCAAATACGCACGTCTGCGTGATCCCTCCCGGTTAGTTATTCCAGTAAATGTAAATTAGATATAAAGACGAGAAACTAACTTTGACAGGGCCAGGTAGAACGGATGTACCAACTTTGGACATGGTGGATATGTAGCGTCAGTCGAATCCAGCCCCTATTTTATAGTCCTGGGCTTACGAAACGCGTTGGTCCTTGAGGATCGGATGGACGTCAGTCCAGCACAAGCAATACAATAACTCTGCCCTACATGATCCAACAAAGACCAGCATACCGAGTCTATCAAGTCGTTAGATAAAAACGGTGGGTCATAAATAGGTCCCAACGGGGCCCGAAACGCACTATAACAAATATGGTCGACCCCCAGGTCCAGTTCCTGGACTATGGAACGTCAACAATATCGTACTTGCCCAATAATTGTTAGTTCCGTACCCAAACATAATCTACCTTGGGAGATTGTTAGAAGATGAATGGGCTGCGTGGACAAAACGAAGATACCTCTCTCGAAAAGGTGAGGACTGTGAATAAGGATGTTCACTCTCCATGAAAAATGAACGGGGGGAAACAGAAGACGTACTGTAGTCATATCCAACTACGCTCACAGCCATGACTGTACCCATATATAATATTACCCGTTGAGAGCGTACGATATGTGAACTTACTGGACGCGTAGTTGTTGAGCAGGAGGAGCTTCAGAGCGGACTGTAAGTCGGAGGCCATGACACACGGAAAACAGGTTCAGGCAACAGAAGTGAGTGAGGATGCAATAGAATCACCGGAAAGATATATAGGACATGACCACGTCATTTATACCGTTCTGCGGGAATCCGGATCCGAACTTGCTACATAATGGGTCGTGAGGTAGACAGCCCATCTTGACGAAGCGTTTTCTTCCGCTCAGTAATACGTGTCGAACAAGAACGAGAATGGGCGCGGCGATGCCAGATAAACATTATCCCCGGTACCTGGATCGGGACTCGCGATAAGGGTCGTGGAGACCTGTGCCACGGGTTGGTGGCTTGGCCCTTGAGTCAAGTAATCATCAGCTACACTCCCAAATGAGAGCATGTTGGCCCACAGTCCACATATTCGCAAATTTTGCGCTCACTAGTGAATAACTCTACGAAAGCGCTCATCCCAACTACGGAAAGAATCTTAACGTGAGACGCAATTTGCTCCCGTACATTTCCGAGGAGCGAGTAAAGGAAGTGACAGGCTTGGTTTGCGGACGTCGGTTTCTCCATAGAATGCTCGCCAGGAAAAGCATCAAACGCGGGAGCATTTCATCAAACTCTAGCTTGGCACTGCCTTGAACCAAAGACGCCAAAACAACACCCAGAACGTCGTTACCCTGCGACCGAGGTGTCTGGATCGCGATTAGTTGACGCCAATCAAACCCCTCTGACTTCTAGTTCCTCATTTTATTCGCTATATTCGAATGAGCGCGTGCCAACAGAACCCCCCGATACTGGTATGAAAAACTCACCGTCAGTGCAGCGTCTGCAAAAGGTATTGTTGCTCCCGATAGGTGTTGAACGGAGGCCGGGTTAGTTTATTTTGCAAATAATGGCGTCGAGCTAAGTGCATAGGACTCCTGGAACTAGATATTTGCCATCAGACCGCTTCAATCTAACAAAGGAAGCTGGTCACAAGGCAGGATGTCTAATGTCAATAGCACCCCACCACTACCGCATGACCACGAACCACGGATCACGATTGCAGGAACGGTGAGAGAATCGGAATTCCCATATTCCTGTGTCGGTACCACAAATACGGCGACACGGAAATTCACTGTATCCATGGCGGCCCCAGCGGTCGCACTAAGACACCTGGCTCGTCTACTGGCTGGGAAAGTACCACACACTGTTGCGCGGGAATTCCCTTCGACCAAGGTAAATATTTCCCACGGCGGGTAGACAATGTCCATTGACCTGGGATTCGCAGACTCAGCTACAGAAAGAAACCTCGCAAGATGAGCTGGTACTCCTTCATAAAATGACTTGCCTGACCCGAACGACACACTATTTTGAAGGAGGTGACCACAGTGGTACCGTTGACGATGATGATGTGTTTCATGAATACATGCAAAACACCTGTCCCATGTGGCAAGTGTGCGCCCAAGTTATGATTGCATTTCTTTCGGTGAATTGTGAAACAATAGTTGGTTCGTTCTTTTCTGTATCACATGGGCTCGGAGCACAGAACCCCCTCCGAGTTTCGGCAACGGCTCGGAATCAACTCAGATGAGTGCTGCCACGCGATTCGTGAACCGAAAACGCCATCAGGAACCCGCTATAGGAACATTCGCAGGATGGGCTAAACGAGATGATTCAACCTTGGGTATTACTCGGGTTATTGAGGCCACCCGCGATATAGTGGCTCTTCTCTGCTTCTATCCATTCCTTTTTCTTTTCATTCACTCAGCTGCTATTGAAGCTCGCACCAATGACTGCGTCGATGGAACCTCCTTCCGCTCATGACCTGTATTGCCGTGGCCTTCTTCCACTGTTCTGACTGCACCTCTGTGTGTGAGAGCTTCACCTCGAACATGTACCATCCAAGCGCCACTGAGGCCAAAATACGATCAAGGCTGTGCTTCCCATTCACCGACAAATCACCGTGGAACGGAATGCAGAATGCTGGCGTGCAGGACCTGCCGTCAATCCATTCGTCTCGTCCATCGAAGGCGAGATGTACTGAGTCGTTTCTTCTGGATATGTTTGGAGTAGGCGTCTATCTGAGCCAGCGCGTACGTTTACCTCATATCCCTACAGCCAGTCCGACTCCAAAGGCAGGCACCTCGAGCGGCCGCCCAACTAAAATAGGCTAACTGTGTCGTTCCGTTCACCCTAGGACAGTCCGGGGCATTCTAGCATCACCTATGCCCCGAGGCATAGTGCTGCGATGGAGTTATCGCAGCGCGGTGACACCCCGCGTCATTTCTCTATTATTTTCGCCAGTCCCTGGAACCCACGAGAATACTTTGGTTATGCATCTTAGCAGCATCTATCCAATGCGGTTCAACAGTACGGGTCAGGCTCCTTGCAACCTATATCTCCACTCAGAGTCCACTACGAAGGATATGTCAAATCCGATCTTCAATCCCTCGCAGTTCTGTCCCTAGGTGCCTTTTTCTCTCTTTGCCAGGAAAATGTTTGCGCTCTGGACGGGCCTTACGGCGGCGACGTCAATCAAACGCAGTGTTCTTGCACGGCGACGGTGACAGATGAAGGATGCCATTGGGCAGTGGCAGTCACGTAGCGTCGGATGTTCTCCGCCGTCTCACCTAGGCATAATGCGCAGATCCTCGCTGAGCGTCCCAATGGAAGAAAACGGGTAAGAAATAGGTACGTGTACCCTACGGGAATTGTATACGAGATATGACCACACACTTCCCTCTGGGTCTGAGGATGGGAAACGATACTGGAAGTCAGTACTAAAGAGTTGAAATTGGTCAAGTCACCTTGACGACTGCCCGCCGAGTCCGGTCCGTGTGCCATTGACAGACCGAGGAACCGAGGATTCTCCATGTTGCTCCGCCAGCCGAGGTAAGCGTCTCAGTATAAATTCGAAGAACAATCTTGAGCGGCCGCTGAGAAAAAGATCAAGTTTACCAGGGCGTATGCAGTGCTCAGGGGACAACGCGTATGGGGCTCCAGCTCGATTGGACATTTTGGCCGGGCCGACGCATTTACCACTAGAAAAAACAAGTATTCGAACACGAAGCAAGGACGTGGATGGACAAATGAATACCTCACTCGCATTCCAAGCAAAAAATGCATTAATCTCACGTCCTCCGTCGTGTCAGGCATGATCGAGTTAGTCTCATTGAACCGAACCCCAACCAAGCGCCATTAGATCATGTTATGTATGCCTTCATGGTCCTGACCAACTACTCCCTACAACTTACGAGACATGGTTGTGGTTGTACGGTGTCAGATGACTCAGATCCAGAAAAGGTATGGCATGGCGCAGTGATAAGTTTGTTGGAAGTTCATCCCTGCACTACTAGTACAGAACGGTGTTGCGCGTCTACCACCAATTGCAGTGTTTAGTAGTCTCTCGTCCAGCATGCGATAGATATTAGTCATCGATGATTCACGATTTGTACTGACTATATACGACTATATTATACTTTCAAAATGGGCTGAAGGGCTCGATCAAACTCGACAGGCACCGTCCCCAATTACCCCCAACTCAATCGCCTCCGAGTCCCCGGCAGTTTGGTCCATGGTCAGGTCTTGATGCTGCGCACCTTCCGCGAACGTCATCACGGGTGGTGTCGTTGCGGTCTGACCGGCGACAGGGCCGAAGCCCAAGCTTGGTGTCATTCCGAATCCACCATCAATCTCGACCGATACACCCTGGGAGTCACGGTCGTACAGCTCTCTTACACCGATCATGAACCGAGGCATCATAGAGCACAAGATCGGAGTAGGAACCGAGCTCAAGGAGAGCATAAAAGCGCTGCTCGCCATAAGCCCGTTGTCGACAATAGCGATAACGTTATATGCCGTGTAACTGGAATCGTCGTCAGAGGATCAGTTTTGCGAGATCATCAAAGGTAAGAGGGGCGGGGGAAAGCAACAGAGAAGGGTCGAAGGGGAGGGAGAACGCACAGGGAGAAATAAAGGAGGCCATGTTTGACAAATAGTTTGATATAACGATTAAGCTCCCACCCCCTCATCGATCTGCCCTCGACCAATTCCTTCAGGGCTTGAACAGTGGCGAAACCGAAAAGCAGGAATCCGAGGATAAATCGTGGGATCGTCACAAAAGAGGCATAGGGGATCCATGGCGCCTTCAGGGTAGTAGTACAAAACAAAAAATCTTCAACTTGAGACAGCGTGACTAGAAAAAGAGATATGAAGAGTGGGTTACCACGTTAATAACGCTCCTAAAGGTGTCGCGAAACGCACCTAACAAATAGGTTTTGGGATTCAAGTATATCACTGTCATAACGATCGAGATCACAGATTGTGCTGCGAGAATCAAGAGGAGGATACAAAGGACCCTTCTAGATTGACTCCACACTGCGTAAACGCGCAGAATCATCATCACTGTAGTCGAAATTCACAACGAGGAACTCAATTTTGGGTAATGATGACTCACAATCAGCTGCGGTTAGAAATATCCCAAACAACGCTATCTCGACCATATAGAACACGGTGCCTTTGATACATCAAGCATTATTTCTGTCGCAGTAAGTGATGTGGCGTACGTACACCTGCACAGAAGTCAACGCTACCGTTCGTCCCCTTGAGTAACCGAGAAACGTACATCTGTCACAACACATTCCTCAGTGATTCAAGTAGATTGGATATGCTGCATAGAAACTGACCATGGCAGGACCAGGCATAAAGGAAGTGCCGCCTGTGAACAGTAGAATAAGTTCTGATCAGTCTGTCCAAGACTGGGCGACAAACTTACGAAGCGCGTTCGTGCTAAAAGATTGGATCACCATCAAGATGTTATATAATACAAAGAACAGATTGTAGACCTACATGGCCCAATAAAGACCAGGATAGCGAACCTGGCAGAGCTCAATTAGGCGGGATCCTCGTGGGAAGCTGTACACACAAGAATAAATATTGTTGACCCCCAGGTCCAGTTCCTGCCCTATGGCGTGTCAGGCAACACGGCGCTGGCTGAGTAGTGGCTATATGCGCACCCAAACGTATTCTACCTTTCAAGATCATTAGCAGGTGAGTGGGTGGTGTGAATGAAACCGAAATACTTCTCTCGCAAAAGTGAGGACTATGGGGTAACGCTCAGTCTCAGACAAAAGGTGAACAGGCACGACGCACCATAGTCATAACATGCCGCGCTGACCACCATGACTGCACAAGTCCGCAAGATTAGTTGTCGGATGCCATGTGGTGCGGGCGTACCGAACATGCAGTTATCGAGTTGGAGGAGCTCGAGAGCGGACGATGGGTCGGAAGACATGACCCATAGAGTAAGCGAGGGTAAGAGTGAGAGTAGAGGGAGTTGCAGGTGACCTCACATGAAAGTGTGGAGCCAATGCACGATCATAGCGGTACGAAAACTAAGCAGGGCGATGCCATACAAAAATAGCATCTTGGGTGGAGACCCGCTGGGCCAAAGATATCTTGGGCTGTTCGTGTGGTAGAGCGCTGGGTAGCCTCCGATGGGCACGGTGGGGACGACAATAGGTATGTATTCATGGCGAGCTCGAAAGCTGCCCGTCCGTGCACACGAGCGAGAGACAACAAGCATGTACGGTAACTATTCTTGAAAATATCACGTGAGTGACTGTGCGCTGTCTGGCCGCTGGCCATCTCCATCATAGAAAAAACAGAAGCGTTATAATCTCTTCTAATCCTTTCCTTCGGAATGATGAATTGATTATAAAGCCTTATAATGGTGTCTATGAAATTGTGAAGCTTCTGTTTCTTCTGTGATGTTGTCGACAGTGGTGCATGCCAGTGAGTACCAGTTGATGTGTCCGGTGAGAGCTCGAGTATCCGGGCTGTCAGTCGTGACGTCGGTCAGTAGTCGGTACGCGGATAGTCGAAGGAATCGAACAAGCAGAAGTCCCTGGTCGACTCTGCCAAGTGATTCTGAAATTGAACCCGCTGTTGCTGGTGCACTCCACGCCGTCGTGAATGTTAAACTGATGCTCGCAGACATTTACTGGGCGGTCGTCTCTGCTTTTGCATGGTGGACAACAATCATTGCGATGATCTCTGCAGTCCCACAGTACATGTACATACAATTCTGGCGGTTCCCCCAGGTATCGTCCGTGTACGCTATCTATGTACGCTGTATGGACAGGCACGCCAATATACTACAAGAATTTCAGCAAACGTGTTCCATATGTAAAAAATTTCAGCACAAAGTAAGGCTGTCCGGTTGGCTTACATGGGTACAATCAATGCGAGAATTTGTGTTGGCTCGTTCAGCACTCGCACCTGCTCAACGAACTTGAACTTGACCCTCGCTTAAACCTGAGATACATCATCCCCAAGAACTTCCAATCGAATGCTCCCTGTGACCTCCGCGAATCCGTCTGCGATCTCGTCCGGCTTCAGTGTGATGTCCGAGAGCATGATTGCGGATACAGTCCTCCGGGATTGACTGGCGTTCTGGCGGGACCTTATCCCGAAGCCGCTGTCAATCTCCCCTAAGTCGCCACCGGGACCACGGCTATGCAGCTCCCGTACGTTGATGATGAACCGAGGCATGATGAGGCATAGGAGTGTGTACGAAATCGGAACAAGAAAGAGCATAGCGGGGCTGCTGAGCATCATCCCGTTTTCCATAATGACATTGATATTGTAGAACAGCTGCCTAGAAGATCGGTAAGAGTCAGACATTTCCTCCCGAGAAGCGAGAACAGAAAATAGACCAGACGTGGACGGGGGATGGAGGGGAGAGAGGGAGGGCCATACACTACGAAGTACAGGATCCCATCCTTGACAAGGAGTTTGATATATCGATTGGGCTCCCATTTCTTCGTTACTTTGTACATTTCGATGGACTCCTTTATGGCCTGGACAAGAGCGAGAATGAAGAGCAAGACGCCGAGGACGAATCGGGGAAGTGTTATAACATAAACATAGAGCGACCATGGTACGTTCAATGCAGCGTCGCAGTAAGCAAGATCATGTATTTGGACCACTGTAACTGAAGCATCGGATGCAAAAAGGGGGTCACCAGGCTGAGCCTCCAATGTATCCTGGGACATACCTGACAAATAGGTATTGGGATTATTGAGTATCGCCGCCGTAACAATTAAAATGATCATTTGCGCTATGTGGATGGACAGCAGGGCGTAGAGGATCTTCTTGGATTGATTCCACATTGCATACACACGCAGAATCATCATGACTGCGATGAAGGTTCCGTTGTGAGGAATTGGGCTCGGGTATTATGATGGAAACTCACGATCAGCAGCAGCGAAGAATACCGGAAAGGTCCACTCATGGAACAGGTAGAGTGCGGTGCCTTTCAGTTATGATGTTTTCAGGCTGTTCTCTGATATAACACATGTTGAGCACACGTACACCTGTTCAACTATCAGTGCTATCGCTTGTGTAATCCAGGAATTCAGATGCATACGTCTGTCAGAGCATATCCTTAGTATACCAGGATGTCAAATGTGAAGCAGAGGAACTGACTTTAACAGGACCAGGTACGAAGGAAGTGGCAACTGCAAATACGACGCGTGCTCAGGATTGGTATCTTATTCAGGCATTGAGCTCACAGAGTGCGTCGGAACTTGAGGATCGGATTGAGGTCAACATTTGCCCAGTGCAAGTGACCATGACACCAACTTACACGATCCAACACATACCGCCATACCGCACCTGCAGCAATCGTTAGTCGAAATACGACAGGTAGTCAAGAGTTCCCGTTGGGTCTTGCACATACAAGGATGTATAATGTGGACCCCCACGTCCAATTCCTACGCTGTGTAATGTCAACAGTGTGGCACCGGAAGAGTATTAGTCGCTTTCGTACCCAGACATAGTCTATCTTTCGAGATTGTCAGAAGGCGGACAGGGGGCGTGGGTGAAATGAAATACCTCACTCGAAAATGTGAGGACTAGATGACAGTTGGGTATTTGATATGAAAGGTGAGAAAGGGGGAGTGCACGACGTACTGTAGTCGTATCCCACTGCACTGACCATCATGACTGCGTTCATTAGTAAGATTGGTGACTGCGTGCAAGATGAGTGGACGCACGGGATATGCAGTTGTTGAACTGAAGCAGCTCCAGGGCGGACTGCAAGGCAGAAGTCATGACGGATACAATATACGTTCAATTAACGATTGAAAGCAGATGAACGACAGAGAACAGCGTGCAATCACCAGCACGATATATATGTCGTGGTGGCGATACTTATATCTTCCGCTATGCACCCTGGAAATGGTGCAGAGCAGTGCCAAGCAGGTACAACTATTTCTCCGGTTCGTCCTGATATTACAACCGGATATGAAGCACGAAGGTACGGTGAGACTGACTGAACCTAGTAACCGCTGCTATATCGGGATATCTGCTACACCAACGTTGGTACATGATGGTCGGGCAAAATCTTGCTCACGTACGTTTCCCGGGTTCCGAGAAAACTGAATGCCACACGGGGGTAGCTGCGAATTTGGTGTTGACCCCACAGAGAAGGCTCCCGGTGATAACCAAGTTCGATAATTCTTATTGCTAAGGCTCCCCCGCACTATTTGACTTTGCTTTCTATTCTGTTCATCATGGTCTGCACTCGTGGCGGAAAGAGACTGCGCAGTCTGCCCAGAACTCACCGCCAATGCACCCGCTGTCATCCCCCGGTGACCGCGGGGGCGGAACCTCCGTTCGCACGTCGCGAAGAAACACCATCTCCACTAGCGGACCATTGACAGCGAAACCCAGACTCGATCGCAGCTCACTTGTTACAATCAAGGGATCAGCCGGTGATCTGAGAGACAACTAGGCTGGACGAAGATCTCATTTGATGCCCCAAGCCCACGTCTGCCCACCAAATCCAGCGGCACGAGAATGACGAGATGCGCTAGAACATTTTCCGTTCCTGAGGGTATTGGGCAGTTGCACTGTCAGTTTGCCGATGCGGCAATGCTGCGTATGGCGCTACGAATGGATCGGACGGGGATCGATGCATGCATGAGAGGCCAAGGATGGTGTACGTCAGGATTCAGTAGGGACATCAATATCAGGGCCGTTGAAACCAACGCTGGGTGGTAGCTAGACGTGAATGATAACGATGTTCATGTCACAAACAAACCCACTTACCAGTCACGTGATGAGCCCGGCCCGGTTCTCCGCCCTATCCCAATTTACATTCAGTGGCTGCTAGTTTGTCCCTCGCATCCTCTTATGCTTGTTCAAAGAGGACCTAGTAAAAATGGGTGTTTTACCCACGCTTTCTGAGTCGCACTGTCGTATTGTCTCATCAAACTGAGGGTCGACGTTGTTCAACTTGAACGTGAACTTGCGGGGCCGCGCGTTCAAACTGACTAAAGCATGTTCCCCAGTATTCTGTCTCACCTGCGCGGTGGAATCTTGTCGTACGCTGGTCCTCGTGCCTCGTATACTTGACGTGATTCCTGTCCCTGCATGTTGCCCGGCTGGGCGAGACTGACGAAGTGTTTCATATCACATCAGGTGACATCACTTCTTCCGAGTCGTGGTTACATCGGCCCGGAACACTCCGGTTGGTTCTAGGTTCCGACACTCGGGAGACAACAACCAGTATGCTGTGGAGGGGTGTGAACCTAGAGCCCCGGCAAGAGCAGGACCTGACCGACATAGTCACCTACACGGCCTTTAGCCACCGCGTCAGGACCCCCGGCATCTCTCACAGGGACCCTCGCGGAGACCCGGTCCCGGTCCCACCGTCACAGCAGCCAAGGAAGATTTCAGTGATGCTACACTCTTGATAAGCCGACATACAAGCAACATGGCACAGAAAAAAGGATAGCTACGGATGTAAATAATAACACTGCAAGAAATATTCCATGATTCTCATCCTCAGCACGTAAGGCTTGACATTACTTCCACCGCACGACAAATCAAATCTCACCATCCCCGATAACCTCCGATCAAGTACCATCTGTGCCATCTGTAGTTCCGTCTACGATCTCGTCGTGCCCCAGTGCAACTTCCGTGAACGCGATCGTCGAGACGGTCACATGGTTGACTCTGATGGACATCCTGAGTCGTGATGCTATCCCAAACCCGCTGTCAAACCCGCCCACGATCGAAACGACAGCTTGCACTACATTCATGAAGAGAAGGATCATCGTTACTGGGACTCTGATCGAAATTTCACCGCAAGGAAATCGTCAACCTTGGGCATGGAAACTCACGATCAGCGGCAGCAAGAATTACCGGAATATCCCATCACTGGCAATATATATGAAACGTCGTGGTGACGAGACCCGTGTCTGCTTTCGGGGCGTGCTGACCGTTTACCTCACGACAGGACGGAAGCATGACAAAGGCGGTATGTACCACACTCCCACCTCACGCGGGCGTGCATATCCGACATATCACCAGCTCACGACGTTGTGTTGCTCAGGGAGTAAGACAGATACTATGCAAACCTAGATGTGGACTCGTTGAGTTTACACCGGACATTGGGCCAACAAGGTGGTCGGCGACGCACCTTAAGATGACCAAATATTACCTCGTAATGGAAGCACTCCTCGTGTCGGCCTGCCTTGGCCGTTTTATTCATACTACACAAGCGAGAAAGCTGAGTGGTGTGTGTCCCCAGACTCACTGCCAATACGGCCACTCTCAGAATGGAGATGATACTAGCATTGCATCACTAGGAGTGAAGCTAATGGGAGGCATCAAGTCGGATACATCAAGGCTGGCCACGAGACAATGCATTCTCCTATATTCGTGGGACCAGTTTTTCGCTTTTCCTCTTGCGTTTGATTCATCCTAGACGGGTTCGACTACCGGCAACACTATATTGCAATGTGCATGCGAATAGCCAGCGCCATAAATGTATGAAGTACCTCTGCGTCCTAAGGCGATCAAGCCCGAGGTGACGACTACTTAGTGGCGTCAACCTGTGCATGTTCCCAAAACGATCGCATACTTGCTCCAACGTCAAATAGTGAACGGATGGGCCAACCGGAATAATCGGCACCTGGAGCACATTGTTCCTCCTCGAGCGAACCTGTCAGGTTCCGGCTACCGTGCCGACCATGACGGAAACACGATAGCCAGCGCGCACACGAGAAATAGTGACGACAAACGAGGAGAGATGAGAAAAACGGCGGATGACGATTGATATCGCCGTGTATTCATGTCCAGCCACTGAATCCCACGACACGGAAAGCAATAACAGATGAGCCGTATAAATGTCTATGCCGGGCGTCTCAACTAAGATGGGCTAGATGGATCGACAACCGGCGGCAGGGCAACATGGCTGATGAGTTGTATAGCTGGAATAGTGCCGGCGGGTTCCGTCGCAATGTGCTTTTCTTCACTACATGGAAGCTACGAGCTCAGTGAAGCTACTACACACAAGACAGCTAGGAACACACACGCAGTTAGAGGAGAGCGCTAGGATACATTATGAACGGGGACGTGCCAAAATCAGAGGACAGGTGATGCGACTGTATGCGATCTTTTGATTGTCACGGTAAACGTTATGGAGATGCCGATTGAGTCTGTCAAGACCCAGGGGTGATGTCGCACGGCTCTTCACTTCACTTTCTGGCCCTCCTGCAACCTAATTGCCAACATTAACGACGGCCCGGTCCAATTCCAAGACAAGACGTCGCGTGAAGCGACGTGCTGACTTCAGACATGGGATTAAGCACCAAGGCACGCAGGACGAGGGTGCAAAGACCTGGCCGATGGGGATAGAATGAACAAATTAACAAACGGTGTTCGTAGTGATCGATATTGAGGTACCCAAAAAGAATAGTATTTGGCGGGCCGAATGTGAGGGAGTGCGAATGACAAGTAAAAGCGCACGATAATCTCTACTGTTTCCCGGAGATAATTTGAAGAGTGTCGCCGACTGAGAGTGCAGGCACCCACTAATCCTGGTGCTCACGGGGTAAAAGGTATTTGAAGGCATTGATCCCGATCACGGGCAGGCACTCGGCATGGGACGTAATGCTCTTGCATGTGTTTCCAAGAGGGTATTTGATGAAGCATTAAGCTTCATTGCGAACATTGCTGTTTGACAGGATGTAAGCAGGGCAAAGCTGCGGGAATCCACCATTCGGGCACTCACTGTGAATATATATATAAAAAGAATGAACAACGTATATTTCCTCGGTCGAGTCCCGAACGTCGTCTTGAGGGTCAGATACCGGATTGTGATTGGAAATTGGTGTCTTGGGCGAATTCCCAATCAGCTCCCTCCTTGCATTATTCGTCCTATGCGGGTAGGCGGGTGCCAGTGGTACACGAGTCAATAACAGCATGACAAGATTACCGTCAACGTAGCAGGTACGAAGACGAGGCACGCCAGTCTCGAATGAAACCACACTTTGCAGATCAGGGAATGTTTTGATCCGCCACCGAAACTGACGAGAATGGGTATTCAAACAGCATCAACACTTCCCTGTTGCCATGATATGACCGCAGCCGCGAACTGTCAATACGATATGAAGGACGCCTCTGCCCGCTGAGGTGGCTGAGTTCCTCGGAGACCGCAGCATTGCATACGCATGTATCGTACAGAGATGTGGGTGTCTTCAGGGTTGGATCGCAAAAACACAGCAACGCTGTCTCGGAGGCGATTGGCAGGCAAGCGACTTGGGTGAAACGCACCAGCCGCAGTAAGTTTCGGGTTCCGACGCGCATTACCGCTTTTGGCAATCCCGGGGCGCCTGCACGAAAAAGGAAATGCTAGCGGCGCGCCGACGTTTTACGGACGCTTGTTATCCGCATAAAGTACGCCGTTCCAACTCGTGGTAACTTACTTATTGGTGATGGATCGTTCGATCACCGTCTTCGGGTCTGTTGTGCTGTGCTCAACGCTCAGCCTTATTCGCGACTCCAGAAACCTTCAACGTGTCCACTTTCTAGCTGCGAAACGCAACCGAGGCGGTAGGGAAGACCTAAGGGGAAGTATGAAAGGAGCCCTTGCTATTCATGTCGTTCGGGGGGCCTCGAAGAAGTGTCTAGCAAGAATGAGTCAACCACGGCACATATAGTTGTGACACTGCACACGAGGGGTCGAGTCAGGTGGGAGTCATGGTCAGCGGGACAAGGCACGCATGTGGGGAGAGAACGGTTAGTTTTCGTGTTTTCATGGAAGAAATGGATTTATACGGACAAGGCATTCGCGTCGAACCCCTGCTTGGCCCGCCCTGTTTCCGTCTATGATCTGGCCCCCGCCCTTCGCACTCTCCGCAAACACGGGTGTCGTGGTCGCACAACTCTCGGCTCGCACGTCCCTTCCCTGCTCCCCTGAACGAATAGGCAAAGGTCAATGGTACCTTGTCCACAAATACCAGACGGACTCACTGTGTGAGCAGAAGCTGTAAAGAAAGGCGTGGCTGGGGGAAGAAAACCGACGTTCCCACATCCAAGCACTAATAGTAGGCCACCGCGACACACAATTGGCAGGGAATTCATTCTAGAGTGTCCGAAGCTCCAAGGAGGATGAGGTGTGTTTGGAACCTCAGGGATTGGCATAGTACGAGTAAGAACGTTCATCAGCTCCACCATTGCCTGAAAACGTTTGTAAATAGGCGGGGTTTACTATGTACTACAGACAATCATTCGATGCCGTGTTCCAAGGAATGTCGGATACCTTCGAAACTTCTCATTTAATCCTGGCATGCACCATCCCACACCGCGCCCAACTGGATCGCCTCCGGGCCTTCCAGGGTGCTGTCCACGCACTCGATCTGCCCCAGGGAGGCCGCTGCGAATGAGATCCCGGACACGATTGCACTTTCACTGGCCATGTAATGGGATGTTATTCCAAACCCGCTGTCGTGGGCATACAGCCGTCGTACACTGAGAATGAACCGGGGCATTATGCAGTATATCGCTGCAACGGTGATCGTACTCAGGGGGAGCGTAGAAGTGCTGTCCGTCACCGGCCCATTCTGGATGGCGCGCATGATATTGTTGATCACGTTACTAGAAGCCATGCAAAGATGAGTTTTCTCCAAGACATCAAGACGAGTGTGGGGAGGAAGCGTGACGGTACCGGAGAAACATACACAATGAAGTAGAGCATGCCGTGTTTGACAAACAGTTGGATATACCGATTAGGCTGCCATCGCTTCGTTTCCCTGTACATCCCGATCGACTGCTTCAGGGCTTGAGCAAGAGCGAGAACAAAAAGCATGACTCCAAGAATGAACCGCGGAATCACTCTAGAGTTTGCATAGAGAGCCCACGGGCCTCTGAACGTAAATGCACAGTGCGAAAGCTCAAGAGTCCTGACCACCCTAACTGAAGACCGAGGTATAGAAAATAGGATTACCATGTGAGATTGCATTGATGGCGTAGTTTCATCCCGAGACGCACCTGACAAGTAGGTATGCGGATTCATATATACCCCTTCTGCAATGACCGAGATAGCAGTTTGCCCTATAAGTACGAACAAGAGGATGAAAAGAATTTTGTTGGATCTATTCCACATTGCATAGACGCGCAGGACCATCATCACTGCAATCGAGATTCATCAGGAGAAACCGGGCTCCGGGAAGAGCAACTCACGATCGGCGGCAGCGATGAACACCGCAAATGTACATTGCATAACTAGATAGAGTCCAGTGCCTTTTAAACATCTCACCATACATATTTTCCATTGCAGAGTGTAAGGTGTGCGTACACCTGTTCAATGGTCGATCCTGCCATTCATCTGCTCGAGTTCAGACACGTACGTCTGCCAAGATACACCCTTTAGTCGCACTGCCAGGGACAGGTTGGATATAGAGCAAAGAAACAGACCTCATAAGGACCAGGTACAAACGAAGAACCAACTGTGGACATGGTGGACATATGAGATTAGTCTGCGATGTTTATAAAACCAAGCTCACGAAGTGCATGGGCACTTGATGATCGGTCGCATCAAGGTTAACATGTTGGCCAATGCAAGCATGAACGGCGCGCCTACATGGCCCAGCAGAGACCAGTATAACGAACCTATTAGTATTATCAGTTGGAAAAGCAACGCGCACGAAGCCCTTTACAGACAACAATGAATATTGTAGATGGCCAAGTCCATTTCCTGCACTGTAGGACGTCAGCGATCGGTGATTTCGCAACCGCCGTTGCTTCTATACCCAAACATAGTCCACCTTTTCGGAATGTTGTTAGTAGAAGACAAATGAGCGCTGAGGAGGAAGCAGAATACCTCTCTTGAAAAGCTAAGGACTGAAAACAATACATATGGTGATGAAATACGAACAGGGGGGGGACTTGACGTACTGTAGTCATATCCTACCGCACTGATTATCACGACTGCACTGGTACATAAGCTTGGCGATCGAATGCAATGACGAATAGCCGTACCAGTCATATAGTTGTTGAACTGAAGCAGCTTCAGAGCTGGCCATAAGTCGGAAGGCATGATGCATACAAGATACGCTCGAGAAGCACGACCGGGATTTGGACGCCATCGCTGGCGTAATATATACGTGAAACATGATGACGGCATTTGACTTCCGGCGGACGTTTCCATTGTTTATCTCACCGTTGAATATAGAGCAGATACGAGCAACGGTGCTCTTACATGGCATGCAATTTGATGAAGGTTGTTTACTGTAAACACTGGAAAGCTGTGGCTTCATAGGTCCCCGTCTGGCTTGGCGCGACCCTCGCAATGTCGTGGTGCTTGGGACCCACTAGGACCTGGGTGCTGTAATGAAGCGCTAGATACTGTAATTTATATGGCGCCAACCTACCAATTTTCGATCTAGGATTGCGCCCAGGTCAATGGACGACAAAGGTGTCCTTTGTCGTGGTGCTGTAGAGTTTGTGGCCCATGACGAGTCATTACAGCACCAAAAAAAAAAATTCTGGCTTACCAGTAGCTATTAATGAGAAGCGAGATGCTCGAAGTTGTCGCAAACGCCCATCTCGCAGTTGGTTTATTTCTTTCCTGTCCTGTTCTTCTCACCGGACAACGTCAAGCTCCGCAGCACCCCACTAACTCCGCACTGCCGCTGTGGGTGCGCAAACCCTACGTATCAGCGCGATGTCGCAGCTCGCAAGACTGTCACCGCCTCTTCAGGGATAGAGCTTGAGATAGTAGATTGATATCAGAAGGGTATGTGCTCAAAATCGTGCCAGTAAGTTTGCTACAATGACCAAGTGATGGAATACAAGACGACGATTCAACGAGCAAGGTGAAACAGCACGCAAGAGACGGTCGGATGCAGTGGATGAGTATCCCGAATCATTCGATCCATGCCAACTCTCCATACTCCAGGCCCTACATATCTTCTCGCGCACCCACTAAACTCGGAGACGCTCCGAGTCGGGAGTCATGCTAAAACAGGTTAGTAGGTTCACCGCGTTGAGATGGATATCCAAGCGACACTCCTTGCTCAAAACTGACCTGTACTATCTCCGATAACTTCCAATCGAATACTATCTGCGGTCCTGCCCACGATTTCATCTTGCCCCAGTGCACCTTCCGCGAACGCGATTGCTGACACAATCGCACTTTGACCAGCATTCCGTGATGCTATTCCGAACCCGCGGTCAATCCTGCCCAAGTGGCTGTGAGAGTCGGAGTCATACAACTCCCGTACGTTGATGATGAACCGAGGCATGATAAGGCATAGGAGCGTGTATGAAACCGGAACAAGGAAGAGCATGGTAAGACCGCTGAGCATCATCCCGTTTTCCATAATGATATTGATATTGTAGAACAGCTGCCTAGAAGATCGGTAAGAGTCAGACATTTCCTCCCGAGAAGCGAGAACAGAAAATAGACCGGACGTGGACGGGGGATGGAGGGGAGAGAGGGAGGGCCATACACTACGAAGTACAGGATCCCATCCTTGACAAGGAGTTTGATATATCGATTGGGCTCCCATTTCCTAGTCACTTTGTACATTTCGATGGACTCCTTTATGGCCTGGACAAGAGCGAGAATGAAGAGCAAGACGCCGAGGACGAATCGGGGAAGTGTTATAACATAAACATAGAGCGACCATGGTACGTTCAATGCAG
>JBBPLS010000409.1:0-19417 GCA_038089895.1 Boletellus ananas | reverse complement strand
ATTTCATCCTTCATGTGGTCTGGCAGACCTTGATAGAAGATGTGGCAGAGAGTGCTGGGCCCATAGTTGCTGACCTGACCTGCCAAGTGGTTGAACTCTACAACATACTTGTTGATATGCTGACCATTCTTCATAGTTAGGTGATCAAGCTGGTGCTCTGCATCTCTGACAGGATTGTGCAGACCAAAGTTGGCTTTGAGCTTGTCAAGGAAAGAGGTGTAGTCATCCATCCAAGCAGGATGGCAGAGATAATTGGAGGAGTTGAGCAAGTCTGGCTCAAACCATTCCTGTTATGCGAACGCACAGAATCTAACTGTCGAGCGCACACTCAACTAGTGGTGCGAGACTAATAGAGACACGAACTCTCACTATCCTTTAGAAGGACTCGTGGACAGCGAGAAACTATGCATAGATTGCGCAGAACTAACTGGTGAAAGTACAAGTACATGGCACGTATAAATACCCAGACAGAGCCATACACTATCGTGAGATATCTGGTATGAATATGGGGGAGATGCGTAACCGCGGACAGATGCGGCACAGAGGAGTAAGCGTCCAAGTAATGGGGAATGTAACAGTAAGCCAAATATGGAAGGTGTAAGTCGCGCCACGCCAGAAACAAAACGTGGGAATATCAATGGGGCCGGCTGCGATCACTAATAGTAGGAGGAACAAAAGAGGACTCATCCGGGTATGGAGCGAAAGAGGAAACCGGGTATGAGTGGTCATCTAGCCATGGGCTATCCAACCCAGGAACGCGATAGAACTGGGAAGAGAAGTTAAGTGCATAATCAAAGGGTAAAAAGTGGGACTCGTCGGGTTGGTACTCCAAGTTTGTAACAATTCCAGGGCAATACCCTTCATGTAGGACTGTGTAAAAACTACTTTCTTGTGGTCTGTTGTGAATGCTTTAGGGTGGTCCTGGAAGTTTAGCTTGCATTGCACCATGAAGGTGCAGAGTTTGTGAGAGTCCATGCCATCAAAAGTATTGGGCTTGTGGACTTTGGTCCAAGTAGAGGAGGTGTCATGACCAGCTGTGCTAGCTTGTGTGAGCACATGGATTGCTTGCATTAGCATGAGCAGTGAATCAGGTTGCAGAGGGAATGGAGGATCATCTGGAGAAAATGCCCTATCCCAACTCTGATTGTGGGAGTTGTCAGAATAGTCACCCAGATCAGGCAGGCTCTCATTGTCAGGGTTGTCAAGAGGGTCAGGGTTGTTTGGAGGGTTGGGGTCACCACCTGGAGCAGGGGTGGCCCCTTGTAAGGAACTGATGGAGTCGCAGCATGAAAGAGGCGCAGCTCCTGTGTCAGAACTGTATAGAGTGTCATCATCAGTGCCAGAAGGGGAAGACACTCCACCCAAAGACTGGGCAGGTGGGTTGGGAAGGAGGATGGCATGAAGTGATGGAGTAGGGGTCATCCTACCATCTAAGGGCAGTGGACTGAGTGCTGGAAACAAGAGGAAGTTACCTGTATTGGGTGGTGGAGGAGGAGTGCTAGCACAGTTGGCCCATGCTTGTACTTGAGTCTGAATGATACTGGTCATAATGAATGTCAAATGAACGAACACACAAGTGTGAGTTCAAATATACTGTCAAGTTCTGATCTACTCCACTCCACACTGATCAGTTGGAGTTACACAGGAGAGTGAAGGACAAGGACAGCTTGGAGGTGAAGGGATGAGAGAGGGTGAGGACATTGGCTTCAGTGATGCTGAGGGCACACTGCACCCTTATGTGTTTGGGTCCTTTTGTTTGTAGAGAGGGAAGGGACAGAGGACAGAGGGATGAGGTGGCAAGGTGCTAGATTGTCAGAGGGACAAGGGTGTGGAAGTTGGAGTTGGAATCTGACAGAGGGAACTGAGGAGTGAGAGGGAATAGAATCTAAATTGATGTTACAAACTTAGAGTGACAAGTGGAGCCACCTCCTTATCTTCCTTTTGATTATGCATACACTTAATTTCTCTTCACAGTATTACCATGTCCTGGGATTGGACAGCCCCTGGCTAGATGATCACTCATATCTGGCTTTCCACTTCGATCCATAGCTGGATGAGTCACCCTTGTTACAAACCTAGAGTGGCAGGCAGATTCCTCTATCTTTCTTTCCTTTGATTATGTACTTAATTTCTCCTCTCAGTATTATTGCATTCTGGGATCAGTCAGCCCCTGGCTGGACGATCACTCATACCCAGCTTTCTATTCATCTCTGCAGCTGGATGAGTTGCCCTTTGGTTCCTATGTTACTGATGATTGCAGTCGCCCTCTTTAACTTTCCCACATTCTCTCTTTAATGTGACACAACTCACACCTTCCTCTTTTGGCTACAGTTACACTTCCCCTATTTCTGGATGCTTACTCCTCTATGCTGAATTCATTCACAGTTACACATCTCCCCTATATTCACACTAGACATCTCACATTTGCCCTGAATAGTGTATAGCTCTGTCTAGGTATTTATGCACACCCTGTACTTGTATCCTCCCCAGTTAGTTCTGCACAATCTATGCATAGTTTCTTTCTGTCCATGAGTCCTCAAGAGGATAGTGAGATCCCTTTGCTTTCAATAGTCTTGTACTACTTGTTGAGTGTGTGCTTGACAGTTAGATTCTGTGTGTATGCGTAACAAAAGAACTAACTTGTCCCTCTGCCCCTGCTATTTAGCAGAAGGGTGAGAACCCCTTGAAGACAGCCTACCATGCCCCCAACTCTAGTGATGAAGAACAGATCCATCACAATGAAGAATACCACCACTTTGAGATAGAATGCCAGCAAACCCCTTCTCCTCTACCAACATCTCAATGAGTCTCAGGTCAACCACCTCCCAATCCCCTGTTTGGACAAAGAAGGAGATGACCCTCTGTCACTCCAGAACATATCCAAGCATCCCCAGGATGACTTGCCCCTCCTCTCCTGACTCAAGAAGACCAGGAATACCCAGACATCTTCACAGACCTGACCACCCCCATACAAACTATTGAACCTCCTCCGCAAATCAATATCGTCCCTGATCCAGACATTCTCATGCCTCCTGCTGCACAACCAGATCCCACCAAGGAACGTGAACCTCATAAGGCTGAGCAACAAGCCGGTCTCCCTGCCAATTTTTCTGGGGAAGCCTCGGACACATCGCAATGGCTAGCCTCTATGGAAGTGTACTTTGCCATGAATGATCACATCTATGACGATGATGTCTCCTGAATTCTTACCACCCTTAATAAAATGAACAAAGGACAAGGGGGAATATTTGTGGAAAGCTGGTATCCCAAAGCACCAATCTCTACTTGGGCCTTATTCTATGATGACTTCAATAATACCTTTGTCCTTGTAGGAGAAAAGGAAAGGGCTTGCAACAATCTATATGAAATGAAGCAGCTAGACTTCCTGGAGCTGACTGAGAGTAGACTGTGCACTCATTTAAAGAAGGGGAACTTCAATGCCTATGCTGCTACCTTCAGAATAAAAGTAGGCAAAAGTGGCCTGACTCAAGTCCATGATGAAATCCTGATCGATGTCCTATGAAGAGGAGTCAATTCGAAGCTAGCTGATATGATGGCTATCCTACACTCCCAACCCAAGACCTGGGATAAATGGCTGAGTGCAGTACAATGGTTCAATGAGAACTTGCTAAGACTTAGAAGGATTTGTGACCCTAAATGATTCCTCCCTCTCTCTTATGAAGGACCCTCTCATGCCACCAGGGATCCCAATGCCATGGACATAGATGCCATCTGCCTCACTCCAGTAGAGCAATGAGGGTTGGTGGAGTTGGAGATATGGCTCTGGGCCACAGGGTCAGAGGGAAGTGAGGAGAGGATGTTGCAATAGAGTTGGTCCACATCAATGACAATGGCTGCATGGAGGGAAGGGGTGATCAGATAGGTTGCCCTGAGGGAGGACACAAGCTGTTCCTGAGTAAAGATGGGACAGAGGTTGTGGAGGTTGATGTGAGCATAGCCCCGATCCCCCTCTTTGGGGTAGATGTCCCAGCACTGAGTGAGGGAGTTGGGTTTAGTGCCAAGGCAGCCAGGACAAAAACAGATGATGAGATTGAACTGGCAGAGAAACTCTGACCAGCACACCTGGCGCCAAGTCAGGAGTTTGGAGGAAGTGAAATATTCCAGATTCTTGTGGTTAGTGACAATGTTGGCTGGAGATGCAGAGCCTTCAAGGTAGTGTTGCCATTGCTAGAAGGCCTCAAAAATAGCTAACAGCTCCTTGTCATGGGTGTTGTAGTTGAGCTCTGGAGTGGTGAGAGTATGGGAGTAGTAGGCAACCAGGCAGACCTCACCATCAGAACACCCTATGGACAGGATGCCCATAATGGCATAGTCTGAAGCATTGGTCTTGACAATGAGGGGAGCATCCAGAACCCAGTGGGTGAGGATTGGAGCAGAGCTGAAGGCATCTTTGAGGCACTAGAAAGTGGAGTGACATGCTGGAGAGAAATCCCAGGGGGCATCCTTTCATGTCAAGCGGGTGAGGGGAATGACAATATCAGAATAATTAAAGATAAAGTGATAATAGAAATTGGTAAAGCCCAGGAAGGACTGGATGTCCTTTACCTTCCAAGGTTCAGGCCAATCAGAGATGGCCTTCACCTTGTTGGAAGACATGGACAGTCCACTAGTGGACAATTGGAAATCAAGATATTTGACAGAGTTGGAATGGAACTCACATTTCTCCAGCTTGGCATAGATGCCATGCTTCTAGAGATGGTGAAGGACTTCATGGATGTGCTGCATGTGGGACTCAAGATTGGCAGAGTAGATGAGGATGTTGTTGAGGTAGATGATGACACAGACATCAAGGAGATCAGTGAAAATGCTGTTGACAAACCTCTGGAATGTGGCAGGGGCATTCGTGAGATCAAAAGGCATCATGCACCACTTGAAGGACCCATAGTGATGTGGAAGGCAGTCTTCCACTTGTCTCCTTCAGTGATGCAGACTAGGTGGTATGCATGTTGGAGATCAATCTTACTGTAGATGTGAGCCTTGGAAGGTGCATCCAGGAGGTCAGAGATTAAAGGAAGGGGATAACGATCTTTCTTGGTGATTTTGTTGAGTCTGCAGAAGTCGATGCACAGGCAGAGTGAACCATCCTTTTTTTGGACAAAGAGGACAGGAGCTCCATGAGTGGAGCTCAATTGTCAGATGAAGCCATAATTGAGATGCTCATTGAGGAACTCATGTAGAGCTCCAAGCTCAGTGGGGGAGAGGTAGTAGATGGTGTCAAAAGGGGGCGAAGCACCTTCATCCAGTTTGATCTTAAGGTTAAACTCATGATGCAGAGTGAGCATGTCCACCTTAGCCTTACTAAAGACATCTGCAAAGTTGTGGTAAGCCTTTGGAACACTGGAAAGGTCCAGAGACAGGAGATCTGGAGAGATAGAAGTGGCATGAAGCTTTGTGGAATCCTCTGGTCAGAGATGGAAAGTAAACTGGGTAGATCCCTTGAGCTTGCAGGTGTGAGTGTACACTGCAGCATTGATGAAGGAAATACTGGGCAGGGATAGGGAAGGTGGAGGAGGCAAGTCAGAAGAGGATAGACTGAAGTCCAGAGGGTTGTCAGAAACAGACACAGGAGGGTGAGAGTGAGCCACTGGAGTGGGCTCATCAGAAGGTGGTACTGGGGGCACAAGCACTTGCTGTGCACTTGATCAGAAGCTAATGCTGCCCAATACCCAGTCAATCAATGGATTGTAGTGGGTGAGCCAAGCATGTCCAAGTATGAGGGCACAAGCAGAGTCAAGCAGAGTGACAAAAAAGGTTTCAAAGGTGACATTGCTGGAAGGGAAGTGGAGGTTGAGCTAGACAGGGCAGGAAATGGTCACATTGGAAGATCCATCAAGGAGTTGAAGAGTGAGCAGGGAAATTTCACAATAAGATAGATGGTGTTTATTGACAAACACAAAGTCTACAAAACAATGGGTAGAACCTGAATTGACTAATGTGCAGATGGAAGGAATATTACAAGATGGGATGAAGACAGAAGGCATGAGGGCATTCAGATTGGAAAGAGCAGACACATTTAGTTGGACCTCCACGATTGCACACTCAGAGTCAATGCAGTCTCTGGGGTGTGTGGAGTTTGGGAGACTGCTATCTAATTTTTTAGTTCTGAGGTGGCTGGAGCAGGATCAGTCAGAGCAACCATTGCTGCTCTATCTTTCACCTTGGAAGCCTTGGACATCGACTTGGGACAATCCTTAGCAGTGTGCCCTGGGAATCCACAAAACATGCAGAGTCCATTCTTGAAGCACTGCTGGTGCTCTTTTTCAGTCAGCTTTCCATCCTTGCCTAAGTGGAGCATGTCGGATGGAGTGGACGAGGACTCAGAGGCAGTTGAAGATGACATAGTTGCCTTTGGAGTAGAGGAGGAGGAAGTGGAGCTAGAGGATTTACTAGCAGAGGAGGAGGGCGACATAGGCATAGACTTAGTGGTACTGCTGGAGAAGGACAAGATGGACTTATTTTGGCATGTGATCTCCAATTTCTGCTCCCAGTAACAGGCATCAATAGTCTGGGAGAGATAGTGGAGGCTATTGAGTGTGGCTGGCTTGCCAATATGGGAGATTTTGTCCTTGATGCAGTCTGGCAGACCCTGGTAGAAGATGTGGTGGAGAGCACCAGGCCTGTAATTGCTGACCTGTCCTGCCAAGTGGTTGAACTCTACAACATACTTGTTGATATGCTGACCATCCCTCATAGTCAGGTGATCAAGTTGGTGCTCTACATCTCTGACAGGATCGTGTGGACTGAAGTTGGCTTTGAGCTTGTCAAGGAAAGAGGTGTAGTTGTCCATCCAAGTAGGATGGCAGAGATAATTGGAGGAGTTGAGCAAGTCTGGCTCAAACCATTTGAGGGCTATACCCTTTAGCTAGGACTGCACAAAAACTACCTTCTTGTGGTCCATTGTGAATGCTTTAGGATGGTCCTGGAAGTTTAGCTCACATTGCACCATAAAGGTGCAGAGTTTGTGAGAGTCTGTGCCATCGAAGGTGTTGGGCTCATGATCCTTGGTCTGAGTGGAGGAGGTGTCACACTCAGTTGTGCTAGCTTGGGCAAGTGTATGGATTGCTTGCATTAGCACAAGCAGTGAATCAGGATTTGGAGGTGGAGAGAATGGAGGATCATCTAGGGGGAATGCTCCATCCCAACTCTGATCATGGGGATCATTGGAATAGTTACCCAGATCAGGCAGGCCCTTATTGTCAGGGTTGTCAGGAGGGTCAGGGTCATTCAGAGGGTCACCACCTGGAGCAGGGGCAGCCCCTTGTAGGGAACTGATGGAGTTGTGACTAGAAAGAGGTGTGGTCCCAGTGTCAGAACTATATGGAGCATCATCATCAGCACCAGATGTTACGCTTGGTGCTGGTAGTGACGAGTGTAGACTCAAGAGCCTCTCGGTGGTGTGGGGGTTTGGTGTTGGGCCATGAGGACTAAGTCACTCAACGGGTTCAGTGTAAGACTGTACTAGGATATGATGGTCACTAGATGGGTATGAGGTGATCTGCAAGGACAAAGGTCACTTAGCAGGTTCAAGGTTACCACACTAGAATGATGTCACTAGGCAGGTCTGGGGGTTCTGGATGGACCGCAAGAGACTAAGATCTCTTGCAGGTTCAATGATATCTGCCTAAGAGCAAGGCTTCCTAGGTGGACAAAGGGTTTGAGGTAAATGAGGCTAGATTCGAGTAAGACTAGCTTAGGGAATACAGGCCTAAGTACTTGGGTTTATATAGGTACAAGAAGTGCGCACAGGCCAAGCTGTGTTAATGACATATCAGAGATAAGGAGTCATGGATGATGAGTCAATGAGAAAAAGGAAGTGAAGAAAAGTTCACCATTGATGAGTCAATGGGAATGGAAGCAACATATGACAAGGATGAAATGAGTCAATGAAAGAGTTCTGTGGAAAGGAAGAAGGTTCAATGTGACTGGGTGAGAGAGAACAATGTGAAGAGTGCAGTCACAGAAGAGAAACGTGATGGAAGGGTGTGATGTGACCAGGTGAAGTGTGAAGGAAGTCAAGGGTCACAGAAGCGGAGAAGAGAAGTCATTGGTGAAGAGAAAGAAGGTTCGATGTGATTGGGTGAAAGGTGAAGTGAGTCAAGGGAACGATCACAGGGCTGAAGGGACTGAAGGGATAAGTGTTCAATGAGAAAGGACATGGCGGGAGTGATGCCGTGTTCATGTCATGGTGAAGTGTTCAGAGAAGAAATGAAGATGGATAGGGTGTGGGAAGGCAAGGAAAAGGGAAAACGTAACACCAGAAGGAGAAGACGCACCATCCGAAGACAGGGCAGGTGGGTCGGGAAGGAGGATGGCACAATGTGATGGAGTAGGAGTTGTCCAACTGTCTAAAGGCAGTGGACTGAGTGCTGGAAACAAGAGGAAGTTACCTGTGTCAGGTGGTGGAGGTGGAGTGCTAGCACAGTTGGCCTATGCTTGTGCATGAGTCTGGATGATACTGGTCATAATCAATGTCGAACAAACGAACACACAAGCAGCAGTTCAAATATACTGTCAAGTTCCATTCTACTCTACTCTGCTCTGATCAGTCAGAGTTGTGTGGGAGAGCAAGGGACAAGGGCGGGTCAAAGGCAAAGGGACATGTCACAACCATGACAAGTCCAACCTGTTCCAACCTGCCTGTTTCTGCTCTGACTCCCCAGGTTTCTCTGACCCCATTCCTCCTTTTGTATGCTCCCTCTCTTTCTTGTTTCCCATACTCCAAGTCCGACTCTGAACCATGTCTTGTTCCTGATTGGTTTCAACCATTATGGTTAGAGTTCCTGTCCATGCATTATGGCCCATCAGTTGTAACACCTGTCTATCTCCTGTCATCAGGTAACACAGCCCATGTAACTATGATACCTCCCCTTCCCCATATGTCCCTCCCTTTGTTGAACACAGCCTCTGCACCCTGTATTTAAAGTATGATCTGCTGAGGGCTTATCTCTCAGTTTGAATATCAACTTAGACTCTATTCCCTCTCGCTCCTCAGTTCCCTTTGTTGGATTCTGACTCCAACTTCCATTCCCCTCATCCCTCTGATGATCTGGTGCCTTGCCACCTTGTCCCTCTGTTCCTCTGTCCCATCCACTTCCAAATAAGAGGACCTGAATGCATAAGGGCACAGCATGCCCCCAGCATCGCTGAAGCCAATGTCCTCACCCCCTCTCATCCCTTCACCTCTGACCTGCTCTTATTCCCTTGCTCTCCTGCACAACTCTGACTGATTGGAGCAGAGCAGAGTAGACCCGAACTTGACAGGATGAGGGGGAGTGAGGACGTTGGCTTCAGCAATGCTGAGGGCATGCTGCACCCTTATGCATTCAGGTCCTCTTTATTTAGAAAGGGGAGGAACAGAGGACAGAGGGACAAGGTGCCAAGGTGTCAAATCATCAGAGGGACAAGGGGAACAGAAAGTCAGAGTTGGAATCTGACAGAGGGGACTGAGGAGCAAGAGGGAATAGAATCTAAGTCGATATTTGAACTGAGGGATAAGCCCTCAGTGGATCATACTTTAAATATGGATTACAGGGGCTGTGTATGACAAAAGGAGAGACGAATGAAGAAGGGGAGGTATCTTAGTTTCATGGGCTGTGTTACACAATAACAGCAGATGGACAGATACTCCATCTGCAAGACCAGAACACATGGGCAGGAACTCTAATGTAAATGGGTGACACCAATCAGGAACAAGGCACAGGTCAAAGTCAGACCTGGAGTACAAGGAACAGAAGGGAGGAGAATGTATGAACAGAATTGGAGAAATCTAAGTAGGGTCAGAGCAGGTCAAATAGGTCAGAACAGGTTGGACTTGTCATGGTCGTGACAGTGTCACACACTCTGCATACATCCAATGACAACTTGAGAGCCCCTTGACCTTGCACAGCAGGGATAGACCACATAGGTACCATGCCTCACTGAGTGTGCACTGCAATACTGTATATTCAACAGCACACATACCATAGGTCCTCAGATGGTAACAAGGCTTGCACTTGGATATGGGTATCTGCCTGGGGCAGCCTTCATGTTCTAAGCACAGGATGCTTTCATGGCTACTCGAGTGGCCAGAGAGAGCCACATCACTCCGAAAGGCACTGTATTGTATGGAGGATGCAGATGGGCATACTTCCATTGCAATATGCCTAGTATATGCTGAAGAAGTGAGGCTTGACTTTCTTTGCACAGTGGCAGCAGTACCTGTCAATACAGGAACAGAGGATGCACACATACACAGCATACACATATCAAACAACAGAGTTGTGTGCACACTTGCAGGCTATTTCTGAGCCACCAGTCATCACTGCTGAGTGCACCTATGACATACACTCCCCTTGGCTAAGAGCAGGGCCCCATGGAATGGCACACCTGACTAGCCAAGATAGGCTGTTGGGTTTGTTAGCATTGTCATGCAGAAAAGCTTTAGCATCAGATTCTGGCAGGCCATTGTGGGCCCCTTCCAGCATTGTTGCTGTACCAATGCAAAGTTGGGGTAGTCATGCCCAACTGCTTCAGTATTGAATCCCAGCATGCCATTGTAGGCCCTTCCAGTATCATCACCATGTGCACCCTACAGCTGATCCCAAGTCTCAACACAGAGTAGGGCCATGATTGGCCCTGGGACCTGTCAGCCAAGAACCAAGATGGCATCCACTCTGATGACTCAAATCTGGTGGCCCATCCAATGATGGAGCAAACACCATCCTACTCACAGAAGCATCTGCCCACCAGACTTTCCAAAGCCTGGCTGTGATGCTGGCATTAGCCAGTGCCAGATGCTTCTCACTGTGCAATTCCTTGTAGCCCAAGTGCAATGGTGGGTTTATCAGGCCACCACACACAGCATAAGCCCCACAGCTCCATTCTCCAGAGAGAGAGTGGAGGCAACCATCTAGTGTTGCATTGGAGGGCAGGGGCATGCATTGCACAACACCCAGTAGCCCAGGTGCAATAACTGGCCCAGTGGCCAGCCACACACAATCATGCAGCATGCCATACATCCAATAACTCAGAAGCAGAAGCCCATCTTGTGATGGAGTGCAGCACAAAGAAGGAAAGACACAAGCACACACACATTTAAAACAATAAAATATATACAAACAACTTTGCTAATCACCACAGGATCACAGGAACATTACCATCAACCTGGGACACTGGGGGTCACAAACATCACATTGGTCACTTTCAGACTTGGCTAGAGCTCCACCATACTCCATGTGTGTAGCAATGGCAACCTGGGTGAACTCAAATATACAGAGTACCTGAGGTAGACCGGGTGGGATGGGTAAGCAAAAACAGCTACATTACACTGGCAAGGCCATCAGCAGCATGCACAGGTGCCTGTCATGATCATGAGAAGATATGCTACACCAATAGTGCTGGCAATGTATAAGCCTCCCACTTGTTAGCATTGTGCATATAAATTTAAACTCAATGGAGAGATGGCACACCCAAAATGTGCACCAACCTTATTGTCCATCCATGCAATACACTGGGCCATCATCCATGTTTATTGTATCCCTGGACATCCAGGCAGATCATGTGTATGTTACATCTGTAGATAATGGTTTGGTGAGAGAGTCAGGGGAGTGAAGAAGTACATGGGCAATATTGATCAGATGAGTTTCTAAAGAAGTGGGCAGACTGACTGTCCATTGAAAGAGGATGCCAAAAACACATTGAGCTGAGTGACCTAAAGGATCAGTGTAGGCAAGACCAGCAGGATCTGGGACATGGTCATGTTTGTTGTCGGCCATAATCTTCACCTGCTAGAGGGTAGTGGCATAGTCACCATTTTCAAGGAACAGAGCATGGCCAAAGTTCTGGTGAGAAGGATTGGGCACCATGTGTCTCTGCTGTAACCTTGGGGCATTGAATTTCATGCCTGTGCAATGCTGAATTGTGAACACACAGGGCTTGGCTTTTATGTATGCAGTGAGGACCATGACACTCAGATAGGGTGTAGGGCATGCAGGTAGCAATGTGGGTGAGAGAGCACAGTTGGCAGGAGCATGTATTCAGACCCCCTAGACCCTCTGCCAACATATCTTTTCTGCCTCCCAAGAGTGCAAATGGCCAAGCACATCAAAAATTCTCTCCCCTCCCATCAACTCCTGAAACTCATCCTACTTTCTCATCTTTTGTCCAGCATATTCATCAGTGCAGTGAACTCTGAAGGGCCAGCAGGTTCAAAGCCAGCAAGATCAATGCCCTACTTGTGGACCCCATCTGCACTGAGCCATTCCAAGCCATTACTCCAGCTCTGTAGTACAACTGAGCAGCTTAAAGCCACCTTTGGTAACCTCTGCCCTCTCCCAGATCCAGACTGATCAACATGCACAGGTGCGAGTATCTCATAGCATGCCCAAGAGTGCTGACACACCCACCCAACCCTACTTTGTCCCTGAAAGCCTGTGCCCCCAAGGTGTACAGAGGTGTACCACCACCTGCCCTCTCACTCCCCAAGCCCTACATGGCCTATCTGTCAGGTTCACATGGCCCTCCCACCTCTCCCATCATACCCTTTTTCTACCCTTTGTCATGATTTGTATGACATGTAAACAACATAGATTTAGACTCCCTAGCCCCCTCCTGCATGCTTTCCTGCTCATGTTGAAGTGATAGCATATGTACTACCCCATACTTACACATCACACTCACACACACCACATGTACAATTTCTGAGAGGTGAGCACTTCACTGGACAATAAACATGAAAAAAAAAGGCATTCAGAAGACAGCACTTGGTGTATTAGCACTGCTTGCCCCTGGTCATATTTACAAAAATATTTTCTAGAAAAGTTGAGGGGGGATAGCTGTGCCAAAATACATTGGGAAGCGTGCTGTCCATTCTAAAAGCATGATGCTTTCACTCCTTCTCCTTCACCCAACTTGATTTCCAATGAAACTGCCTACAGGTCATTCACATGTTGTAGTAGTTGTTCTGAATGAAGAAATCATGAGTTGTTGGCTCACACTGTGGTGTTCCACAGGCACTGAACTCCACACCCCATGGGCACATTGGCAGAGCATGACATCCAATCTTCCTAGTGAAGACCTCAGAATTGCCACGTTCACTGTATACAATGACCACTGAGTTGACCTCTAGCAGGAGGAGGTCATGACTGACTACATGCATAATTGTATCCCATATTCCTGTGGTCTTGTCAATTCCAATGCATTCAATGAGTTGGCTAAACACATTTCTGATCTGAGATAGGAGAGTAGAGGACCCTGTGAGCCCAATAACAAAATCAAACACCCCTCTAAAAGACTGTTGGGACAGAATGAGAGCTGTGTAAAAGCAGCTTGAAGTCTATCACCTGCCTTTCTACCAGTCTTTTAACATCATCAAAGGAGTCCTTTACTTGCACCACTGGCACACAGGTTGTGAGCAGCAATCCCCTCCACCCACCCCTTGAATAGACCAATTTGTCATATTAGGATTTAGCAACTTCTTCACCAGTTTGGAAGGCAAGGTCCAATGCTGACTTCATCATATTTAGTAGCTCCTGCCCTACTGCCTTTCTCACCACATCAGATGTAAGAGCTTCTTTTGGCAGCTGACCTGCTCCCCAATGTAGAGCACCCATTGTTGTATTGGAATGCATATCTAGGATCACAAATGCATTTGCAAGAACTTCAAATTGGATGGAGCAGCTGATAAATCTGTGCACCTGCTCTATCTGTTTTGCTGACTTCCTCCCATTGGTGGCATTCATCTCCACCTTCAGAAAGCATAGCTGTTCCTGCAATTAGCTCTAGTACAGAGACTATTTGGGGCACTCACATTCTTGGGTGCATTTGCATAATGCATTGACAGGTCCAACTCCAACCTGCTCTGTATATACTGGTCTGGAAGACCCAATTCTGTGAACACGAGAAGCAGCATTGGCCATGTTAACTTTGCTCACTTTCATCCCTCATACCCGGCAAAACCACACTATGTTGCATCAATACCAATTGGGTCAATTGCAGCAGGAAGGTAAATGCACCTGGAGACACCTGCCATCTCCCTTGGGTGGGTCACTCATTTTCCACCAGCCTTGTGGGTCACAGATAATGCAGCAGAATACCTTTGTTGCATTCCATGTACCAGCTGCAATGCACCCTGGCCTGTCTGGCTTGGACTACTCACACATATACCTGCTGCAGTCAATACATTTGTGCACATTGTCACCCATATGGTCTTCACAAAAGTTGCAGTAAACTTTATCTGCCCACAATCCCTCATGCAGGGCTAGTGAGATGCAGGGCATATTCAGATTGAAATAGCCCAAAAGACACAAAAGATGCCTACATTTGGCATTCATTTCACTCTTGCTTCCATATGAGGACAAATCCCAAGGGGTAGCTGAGCACTTGCATTTTGGAAGGTGCTTCGCAGGGAGGCTGCCCTTTGATATAGGTCACTTTGACATGCAGCAAGTGAGAGGTATGGTTGTCCTTGGTGCCACAATGCTTCACTTTTTAATCTTTTTGCTTCGTGCTCAGCTAAACAAACAAAGTAGAATTCAGGTCCCCATTGTGCGCTTACAGAAGCTTTGAGTTTTTGACCACCAACATTTGCACATGTACAGAATTGGTGGAAATGCTGTAAGCCTGGTGCTCATTAAAGGTTTTGGCTTAAGTATGTTGGGAGTGCTGACTTTTGTCTGCCAAAAGGTAGGTTGATGTTGGTGCAAAGGGAGGTAAAAATAAATTGAAAGTATTCAGCATACTACATTACTACTATGCTACAATGGGATAGATGGTGGTCAGAACAACGATCAGCCAGATCAATGGCTTGGTGATGCAAGGTGTGCTCCTTTCTATTGTCATATGTGACCACTTGAGCATCTTGGGGTTGTTCACCCAAAGCTGGAGAGACACCTTTTGGTCAGATGACTGAACCCACATTAGTATATACTGATGAATTCTGCTTCTGAAATGGAAAATTAGCAAATTTAACCCTATAAACAGGGCAATCAAAGTACCTGGCCTGTACCACTCCAACCAGATTGGCAAACTTGCCACCATACTAGTAGTCACTGCCCTACAGCTAACCAACCCAATGACCACATTGCTCACCATTGCAGACTCCAGACAACCTGAACCTTCCTGGAATGAAACTCCTGCCCCTCATCCAACATGCCACATACTATACCCTGAAGTTGACAAAACAAACACCCTACACCCAGCAAACATTAATGAACCTGGATATCACCAGGTATGCCATCAAAGAACTCACTGGACATCTAGAAACAGACACATCCTTATAGGACAACATCTGACATCCTGACATAAGCTGCCTGGTCCAGAATTTCCTCTACAAAGCATGCCTGGCACCCACAGAGCAGATGAGCCTGCTAGTGATCATGGTGGTAAGTCGAATCAACCACATCTTCACCCTTAGTGAAATCACCATCATGTTTTGATCAGACCTTTCAACTATCACCAGCACCCTCACTATGAGGTGAATCACAGGGGTAAACAGAATGAGGCTTTAAGACTTGTGCCTCAGCCTCTTTTGCCTGGGCCTCTACCTCCATCACTGTGAGTTCATCAATCCCTTCCAAGACTACCTTGACCTGGGCTACCTGGGCCTCCCTTTGCCATCCCTTGTCCATCACTTTCTTGGTCTCAATACCTCTTTTTTTCTTGGGTTGCAAGATGTCAGCCAGATACTTGTTCATGTTAGATGGACAAGTATGGCAGGGAGGGGCTTGTACTCCAGCAACTGCCTCTGCTGTTTGAGACAGAAGAGGTGCTGGCATTTCCATGACTAGAGCCATGGCAGAGCAAGAAAATTTCCAAGGGATGGCCAGGCTATTAGGATGCTGGTTCTCATCCTGCTATTTGTATCTCTGCAAGGTTCACCCTGGGTGCAAATAACCCAATACATCAACAGTTGAGAGCCACTGCTAGCAGGTGACTTTCATATGCTCCATTCTTTGTAGTAAGCCAACATGCCACCCAACCACTGTGAACTCTTACATCCATGCACCCACCCAAGATGCCTGCATTGCTTCAGGTCTATCAAAGGGGTGGACCAAACACATTCAAATGGCCCATGTCATCCTCTCACCTTGCCCCTATCTATGGCCACCAACCTACTTGTGACACCCAGCCCTGTCATTTTGACATGTTCAACACCTTCTGTGTCAACAAGTATGTGGGTCATCATGCATTTGGGTTCTTGGTGTAACCTTGCAACAAAGTGAGTCTCTGCTTCATATCTCTTCCAACCCCACAAAAATTTGATGCCACCACTTGTAGCCCTGTCAAGACAATGTTACCTGCCCTAGTGTGTTGTTTCCCACTGTTGTATGGGCTCTTTTGATCCTGGTCCATACCCTGCTTATATCCTTCCATTGTCCCCCCTCACCTTTCTTCAATATCAGTGCAATTCTTCTAGCTGTCACATAGACTTTGTTGGCCCCAGTCCGTCTGCCATCTACACTCTTTCATTGGCTCAAGCCACCCTCCTCCCTTCCTTATCAAGAAGTTGGCCCACTATACAAGATGCTATAAATGCAAATGAGCAGCATGTGCAGACAGGACTCCTTTGTCAGTCCCAGTTCATACCCAACATTTTGTTCTTCAGTTCAATTGAACCACCCATCCATTTTGTCCATGCCCCACCTAGTCTTTTATTGGCCAAAATCACCCTCCTCCCTTCTTCACCCAGAGTTGGCCACTTTCTGCCAGCCCCCACCATCTGAGGAGCTATAAATGCAAGTGAGTGGCACATGTAGACAAAGGACTTTGTTGGTCCTGGTCAATGCCCTGCTTATATTTTCTCTTGATCAGAAGTCTCTGCTCCCCCTGCCCACTGCTGAGACATCCATATGGAGTGTTATTTCCTAAAATGTTCCCTGCTTCCAGTCTGCAACTGGTCTGCAGTCTATCAAAGTTCAGTCCTACTCATTCTTTTTCTTCCCAGTATTGCATGTCACACTATTGGTTCTGCTGAGCTCCCCCCTCCATTCACTCTCAGTCACCCAAGCTGATCTGAACTCACGTTCCTGGGTGGCCCTTCTTAGCTTTCTCAGCTTTTCTGATCCCAGGTATCTGGATGTTGATGATCAGCATCCCATCTACACTTTCAAGTCCTTTCTAGAGCATGACACCCAATGGTGCATACATTAGGCATCAGTGCTATGTACAGCAACCGTCCCAAGCAACCCTTCAAGACCTTATGGTCAGAAGAACAGGTCTCCATTCTCCAGCTGAGGTATCTTCATGGTCCAGTTACCTATATATCTACTGTAGTTGCTCAACTTGCAATGTCCAGTGCTATTACATTCATGAATTTGTCTATGGAGGATATCATGTTGCACTGTTGCCTTTCCAAGGTCTTGGGATGCACGACACTGTTCAGTAGGCTGCATGACTTGAGCATTCATTTTCACACCCTTCAGCTGATATTGGAGGCTAGTTTCCTAAAAGGGGAGTATGCACCTGTGGTACAAGATGGCTCTGACTTGCAAGTTTGTTTCACCAGGAACTGCTCAGGATGGGGATGTCCTGGTGAGTTTCCTCTCCTCAGACTATTCAGCACAACCTGATATCAACCTAGATAGCCTGCAGTAACTGGCTCCCTGCTTTCCCAAATGCCCATTTGGTTGTGAGGTGATCATATGAGTACTATAAGTGAAGATGATGTCCAGGTAGGTATTAGGTGGCACTTGCTTCATATTAGCACAACATCTATACATGACAATGCCTATTTGCCTCTGTCACCTACAATATGATGAAGCATTGCATCATCGTGCTCTGCCAAGATCAACCTCCCATCTCTTGCACCAGTGGGTCTCCATATGTTTGTGAAATTTACATAGGATGGGTATTGCACCTGGCCTGTCCTTCCTGCCAAGTCAAAGTTGATGATCATGAACACCACCCTGTCAGTCTTCTTCACCAGGATGTTTGTATCATGGGTGTTGCCATGCACCATATTGCAATCATGCAGTTTCTGGAGCTGCTCACTGATGGACTTGAACAATGACTTTGGCAAGGATTTGGTCTTATGCACATCTGCCAACAAATCATAGCCAACCAGCCTGTCCATGACTGCCATGTACCATCTACCAGGGAGGTATTTGAATCCTTGTAATTTGGGTGCGAAGACCAAGCTCACACAGTATAAGTGGACATTTTTCAAATACCATTGTACAAACTTGATGCAAATTGAAACTTTGTCTGGACCTGATTCCCCAAAGAAAATCAGCTTGCACTTGTATGGCTGCTCCAAACAAGAAAAGATTTCAACACACTGGTCTTCCAGAGATTTGAAACTTGAGCAATATGGGAACACCATGTCAGAGCAAGTCATTGTCAGATCATTTGGTAGGCCTTCATAGTATTTCCTTAGTGTCTTGATAGCCCTGGAGAATATAGCCATGTGATGTGCAGCATTTCACTGACTTCTAGTATTGGACAAATGATACTGGAATGCCACTGGGGTCGACAGCACCTGCATGATGGGATATAAACCCCATACAATGCCAATGAAAAGAAGCTGTGATCCTGAACAGGTGGCAATATAACACATAACAGGGGTCCAGTTGAAGACAAGCATGGTGAGGAGTGGTGGAGTATTTGTCAAGTACAGGGCTTGAAAACTCAGCATACCAGTGTGAAAACTCAGCATACTGGTGACAGTTCCACTACCATTTCATATAGCCATGGATGTCCTTCCAGAGAACTGTGAATGAGCTCACAAAATTAGGTGCTCTTGACAAACTTGACTAGTTAATTGCTAATGAGACCAATAATGAATAGACATAGTGTCTAATGTCATTATGAATTGATTGTTACACATAAATGGATGGAATGTCAGTCTGCACTCCCACCCACTTCACTCCACTTCCAAGGCATATGCTGAGGATGGTATGTACCACCCTATTGATGTATGTACCACCCTACAAGCCTTGTATCATGCATAATCAACACTATCAGTTATGCAGGATATAAGGCAGGCATGTATGTACCACCCTACAAGCCTTGTATCACACATAATCAACACTGTTGGTTATGCAGGATACAAGACAGGCATGTATGTGTCACCCTACAGGCCTTGTATCATGCATAATCAACACCATAGCAGACATGTATGTACCACTCTACAAGCCTTGTATCACACATAATCAACACCATGGCAGACATGTACAGTGACTCACAAAATTGTCCCAATGTTTTGCACTTTTTGATTGTTCATTGAATAACTCTGGGGGACAAACACATATAAACAAAGTGTTGGTGTATCAATGAAAGCATGTACTAAGGGCCAAGCGACGGTAAAATATTTATGTAATTCGGATCAGAAGCCATGGAGATATATGTAATTCAAAACTGACACTCATTGGGACAATTATGTGAGTGTGTTTCAAAAAGATAGTAAAGATAGTCTTAGTAT
>JBBPLS010000408.1:0-19467 GCA_038089895.1 Boletellus ananas | reverse complement strand
GTCGAGACCGACGAGTTGGGCGTGGGTGCCGTTCTCGACGACGCGCCCGTCCCGGATGCACCTACAAGGACAGGACGGCATGACAAGCGTCAGCCCAACAGTGTCACAAGCCGCGTGCGGGCGAAAACTGGGGAGACGCACAGGATCCGGTCGGCATCGCGGGCGAGGGACTGAAACCGGTGTGTGACGAGCACGACCGTCTTGCCCGTCCGCGCCCCGCGGAAGGCGGTCAGGATCGCCCGCTCGGCGACGGGGTCCAGCGCGGACGTTGCCTCGTCGACCACGAGGAGCCGCGTCGGGCACGTGTTGATGCGCAGAAACGTGCGCGCGCTGTCGTGCGAGACGGGATGTGGTGGTGGTGGTGGTAGTGGTGAGCGATCGCGGGCGACTACACGGACGGAAAAAGACTGACGTCGCGAGGCGCTGCTTCTCGCCACCTCGTGGACACGGAAAGACGGGGGTTCGCGTGAGGGGAACCGGACGGAGGTGGTCGCGTCAGCGTACCTGATATCGACGCCAGACGACCATTGTGCCGCGCGAGCACCTCTTGGAGCAGCTCGGAAGGGAATCCGTACATGCCGTCGATCCATCCGTTGTGGATATCAAACGACGGCTGAAGCTGCGTGTCGTATCCATCCCCGAGCCCCGCTATCCACTCGGCACAGCCGCCCATCCGCGCCGCCGCTTTGACGTCAGCGGGCTCAACGTCGAACGTGGGTGGGAGACTGAACGTGATGTTCTCCCTTACGCTGACGGGGTAGACAACTGCAGACTGCGACTGGAACGCCATGGCGGCGCGAAGCTGGTCCACATCGTAACGCACGAGAGGCACGTCGTCGATCAGAATGCCACCCGCGGTCGGATCGAAGAGCCTCGCCAACAGTTTCAGCATGGATGATTTGCCGCTGCCGTTGGTGCCTACGACGAGGACGAGCTCGCCGGGGAGGATGTCAAAGGACACGTCGGACAGCACATCGTGATCGTCACCGGGGTAGCGTAATGAAACGTTCCTTGATTACGTCGACGCAATTATGCGTGAGCGGTCATGTATACGGGATATAACATTACCGGAAGGAGATCTTCATGCCCGCGTCATAGGCCTTCCCGTTGGGGCGAGGAAAGGGTTCTGTGCCCGATATTATTGTTCCCTGGTGGTTAATAGCATCGTACAGCCTTTTGGCATGCGAACAGACGTCCCGCAACGAAGGCGTTTCCTGAGTGTACTGGCTAATACTTAATGAAATGGATCCGGTGGCCTGCTGGAGGAGCGCCATCGAGGAGATGGACGACGGAGATAGATAGGCCGAAAATATCAGTGCATATATTGCCTGAAAAGAAAAAAAACACATCCGCAAGACACTATGGCGAGCGGGGGACGACGTCCTCTCACCAGCGGGTTGTCCAGCGTAATCCCCATCAGAAAGTCCCAGTACCAGCCTCGCCAGAGGTCGGTACACAAAGGAGTAGGTTCTAGGACCTCGGCGTCTCCTAGCAGCTCTACAGATTTCTTGTATTCTGTATAACCGGAACTGAGAGACGATGGAAGCTGGAGGAACGGCATCGCACGCACCGGCCGCGACAGAGCCCACCATCCCGTCCAGCATGAGGTTAGCTCTATACTGAGTCGAAAACGCAAGTCCAAAAAGGGCCTTCATTTGCTGGAAGTGTCTATTGATGGGCCAATAGACGTATGCTGTTCCAGCACCATGAGCGAACATCGAAAGGCAGCCGCTCCGTGAGACACACCCGGGCTGTTGATGCCACTTGGCGGTGCCACCCAACATAGGAGCGCACGCAAGACACACAAACACAGTAATATCTCCCGTTCGGGGCTCTGTTTGCAGGAGATGGCACGTAGTAGTACGTACACCTGAGAGCTCAGATCAAGGGTTCGTTGGACGAGCAGACTGAGCTGCATCAGAAAGCGACCGCCAGGAAACTCGGAGCCAAACCGTCCCTGAACAGGAAAGATGCTGTACAGGTCTAATCCTGCATTCAGTGTTCCGCAGGACTCTGCGGTGGACGCGGTGTACCTTGTATGGAGAGCAGATCAACCCTCAAGCTCGCTAAGAAGGGAGAGGTTAACCAGAGACACACGACAGAGTACAAAAAGTGTACTACCGCGTATTAACTGAGGGATAAAGTATGCCCGAAATCGCTTGGTCAACACTTCCAACGCTCGAGCACTGACCAGAGTCAACCGCTGTCCACGCCGCTTTTGGGACACTCACTGCATGAGACCAACAGGGACGTTTATCATCGCGCAGCAGAGCCAGGAGACAGCAAGAGACCGGTACACCTCCGGCGATGACGTTCCGTTCACCAGACTGTATCCAAGCTACCAGGAATGAGGACCATCTATGTGAGCGACGAGAACAGACATACCCGATCAAACAGCACGGTCAACCAGTAAAGGTTGATTGCCCAGTTAATGCCCCGCCAGACGGTGGTCAACATGTATGTAGCGAACGCGGCTGGCGCGAGATGGATGGCATCGGCCAAAAGTCGCTTCACGTGTGGCATTTCCGCGGAGACAGCTCCAAGCCCGTCCAACAGCGAACCCACGGGCATCGAAAGTGGAGAAGCAGCGTCTTCGTACACGACATTGTACACCCCGTACCGACGATACCGGAGCCGCCCACTTGCACTGTACGCTGAGGTCTTTGCTCGCGGCTTGTCCATCCTCGTCACGTGTTGCGCGTACTCTGGCTCGGGGGAAAGCGGTTGCTGTTCGTTGTGATGCCGCCTTCGGGCTGGGATGGCGGAGGGGGATGTACTGTCTGAAAGAAAACAGGAAATAAATCTGCGCAGGGGATCCACCGCCTGCCCACATATATACCCGGGCAGAACGACCACAGCTAATCCGAACCCAATATGGCTGGGCCAGTACAAAACCCGGGGGCGCGCGGCAAGCGCACCCCATTTGTGAGTAAACGCAGGGATGTCCTTGCCCCGAGATGCGTCTGTGGGCGCGCCTCATTTCTGATCGCTGTCTGTTTGGAGGGGACCAGCCAAGCCGTCTGAGAGACAAATGTGAAGACGCTCACGAGTCGGAGTTACACCTAATGAACCGCCTCGCTGCGCCCTGCGGTCGGACGAGGGACAGACGACACACGTTGATCCTGGGTTGTGATTACTGGCAGACAACTCCAAGGGAGAAAACAAGGGCGGGGCGTGATGGCGACCGTGGACCCACATCTTGCCGTCGTTCGCATCAGGATTTACAAACAAACGGGATCAACTTGAAGGGAACGTCAGCTTGATGATGGTCGGAGGGGAAAAATATTATAGGAACGTTCAGAGCGGCAATTAGGCTCATATTCGGGCTGACATGCAGCGCGCTGTATTGAATGTCAGACGGGCTATTCGGACTACGTACGCACGCACTGCGGCGGGAAAAGTTGCGCCCACAATGGAATAATAATAATAATAATGCCGTCCCTGAGGGAGGATGTCTGCATCGTTTCGAGCACCTACCGTTGGTTTCAGCCCGTCCGTGGCAGTACATGCTGGCCGTATGACAAGATGGGGTCCGGAAGTTGTGAGTGCCGAACCGGGATAAGCCACGTACGCTGGCAATTGAATGTCTGAACCACCGTTCCAAGATTCCCAGATGACTCGCCCACTAGTGACATGCGAGACGCCATGTTACAATTAATTATCCGTCTACTCCGCCGCCTCGCCGTCCAACGACAACCACACGTCCATCTGTTCCCACACGTCCTCCTGTGCGTTCGTCCACGCCTCCCGTCTTTCTTGGACGCACGCCGGGCACAGTCCCTCTGCCTCCCAGTCGATGGACTTGACCCGCTCCAGGGTCTCAAGGGGCTTGTACACGCTGTTTTCCGCGATTGCGCATTGGACGACGAGCGGGAACCACCTGTCCCCAAGTAGGTCCGAGCAGCCCATGTGTATCGTGACAGGCTGGGTGTATCAAAGATCAGCGGATCAGCAGATCCAAGAATTGCAAACAGGAAAAGAGGAGAAAGAGGGATACCGTCTTCTGTGAAAAAAGAGTCCGAGGTGGCTGAGAATGTACGCCGCCCACAAACCATACAACGGCGCCACCGACGCGATCAAAAGGAGCCAGCAAAAGGCAGCGACAAAGACAAAAGAGGGAGGGGATCTTGTGGAGAGATCGGACACACCGGTTCGAACAGGATGGGGGTAAAGTGCGCGACGATGCTGTCCAGGAGCCGTCGACAACGCTCCACGTCGGTGAGCGTCAGAATCGCGCGTCGTTCTTCCTCCTGGGCGGCAGCGACGTCCGAGTAGAGCTCGAGATCGGTCCTCGTCACGAGGCTGTAATAAATGCCCTTTTGGATCTGCAGCGTCCGAGTCGCCGTCGCTTCAGTCACGACAATCCTTCGGCGTCACGATGCTACGTCAAGAACGTGCGCGCGCGTGACGCTCGGGAAATCAATGGGGACTCACCGAAGTGATGTCGTATTTCAACGCAAGACGCAACGCCTCATCGAGTGGCCCGGGGTGCACGAACGGGGACGGACCGCCGGGAAACATGGCCACAAAGCACAATCTTGCCATGTGATGCACAGAGGGGAGATCTAGTTGCTCTGGCGAGGACACGCGGAGGATGGCGGCAACGTGTGGAAAGGGTGCGGCCGGGGACAGAGGGCTGTTCGGAGGCGGTTCGAGGAAGGTTCTGAGAGCAGCTAGTACGATGGACCAGGCACTCACGTGTCGTTGTGGAGATGCGCCAAAAGCGAGGTGAAATCCTGCACTCGTACCCCGAGCGCGAGTGGAATGGTCAGGACGGGAGCGTCCCATCCGTCCTCCATCTCGGGCTCTAAAACACGCTGAGAATGCTGACGGAGCAAAGACTCGTCTATTCTGAACAACACGGTGTCGCTCTGGCCGTCAATTGGGCTGTTATCAGATACCCGCACAATCAGTGAGCGATCATTGAACCAGTATACGGAATGTCGACTCTCTGCTCGGGTCACCATGTCCCGGTCCTGGGCTCTGGACAGCAGCTTCCAGCCGAGGCCAGCAACAACGACCGATAAAGAAACAAGTGCAACGAACGATCCATTGCGGAAGCTGACTTTGCCGATTGTTGGTGGAGCCATGAACGACTTGAAGGGGGGTGAGATCTTGAGAGAGCGCCAACATGCTTCAAGCAACAGGTTTCGTTTCCAAAGGTGACCTGCATCAATTCCCACTCTCATTTATTCACCAAACATTTACAACACACAGGAGACGACTGCAATCCGTCAATACAACACTTTACTCAGCCGTTGTATCGAATTAAGGAGAACATCGCCCTGTTTCACTACTTTCTCATATTGAGCGCTCTTGAGCGACGGTCGCGTCGTTTCGACGATCCCATGCACCTTGTCGATTGTGCAGTGCAGCCGTCCATTGGCGATGAACCGTGACAGTTCGCTGAACCTCTCATTGAGTCACAGTGAACACCAGAAAAAGCATAAACCTGCCTATCAATAAAGTCAACACTGACTCCGAAAGCGCCACTGAGGCTGTCAAGCGTAACGCTACGGTATGATTCCAGCAGCTGACTGTATGCGAGGATTCTCATCTCTCGGATGTAGTGGCGAGTATGTGGTGACAATAACCGGGAAGGCAAAAGGTAGGTCTGCTCGAGTGTAGCTGTGTGTGTAGGGGAATCCGTTCAGAGAACGCGACGTAGGCTCGTCAGTTTGAATGGCGCTAAGCCAGATTACACCGGCGCGGAAAACGCGCACCTAGTGCAACAAAAAATTTGGCGTAATGACAGTCGTAAAGGTTGTTCACGAGATCGCCTAGCACAGTTAGTTCAGGCAAGACGGAGATGACATCCGGGGCAGTGATGAGCTAGGCCAACAATCAGACTGGTAGGTCATGACCCATAAGCACGATGGAGAAAGGTTAACCTTTTTCTTTAGATCTGGCCGCTTTAGGGTGAGTGTGCTGACTATTATCGTGAGGGCGACGAAGTCGGTATAAGAGATTAATTCTGTAGCGGTGAATGTGGATAGCGCGTCAAGTAAAAGCTCGCCGCCAGTCTTGAATTGGCGAATGGAGACAGCATGCATCCCACGGTAAACCTTGAGGCGGTTTCGCCTATCCCAGTCACCACCCTCTTCGATGAATCTGGAAGGGGTTGTTGAGTGCTACGTGGGGGGGTGGAGAAGAGACCCACTTTTCAGCCTTTTCCAGATTCTCGATAATGAGTGCGTTATCTCCAAAGAAGAATCCGATGCGGATGAGAGCGAGGGATATATCTATTCTTGAGCCAAGTCCGGCCGTTTTCTCTAATGCTAGCTTCTGCGCTGCGATAGCACGCTCCTGGCGACGAGATGTCAAGTGACCCGCACGGAGGGAGAGGGTTACCGACGCACACGGTCACCTATTCGCGTGAGGTGGTTCGCGCGCGCCTTGAGCGCATCCGATATCTCAGACTCTCCTTCCGTCTTCTCAGCCTCGGCGAGCCGATCGTCCAGCTTCTTGAGCTCCTCGTTATTCGCTCTCTCCATCTCGTCGAGAAGTGCGGAGTCGGGAACGAGAGCACCCGAAGAGGTGACGAGTCGATAATATGGGGCCATTTCTGGGCAGGAATAGGTGCGGGGACCATCGTGAGTGGGTAGATGGACGCACTGTCCGCTTTGATGCCATCTAGAAGCGAATTCTTGGCGTTGTCATGAAGGCGCTCGAGTGAGGGAGAGAGTAGGATAAACACTTGCTGAGGCAGGCTCAGGTTGGGGATGGGCACGACCGCGTCGTCGGACATGGTCGTCGTATCTTGTCAACCGGACGCGTCACACAGTCAAAACAATGCCAAACAACAGCTGCTTATCCTTGACTATCACGAATACGTGGGAGATGCCAGTGACGCCAGGAGGTCGGGCATGTACGATCCAGCCGGCTGCACGAAAGCGAATAGACAAGGTTCAGCTCAGAAGATTGGTCCAGGAATGGGTGCAAGTGTAAACGGGTGGGCGCTGCATGGTAGACGTAGCTATGAGTGAGCGGGCTAAACACCGTCAACCGGTGGGTACTTCATCAATGGGTATGCATACGGCAGACATTTCCAAGGCCCTTTGATGAGGGTGCGGGTTTACAAGGGGTACAAGTATTCAGAGCATGCAACTTTCGCTCAAAGTTGTGCGCTTCCGTACGTACACAAGCTTGGATCGTGCGCATAGATAGCGGTGATGTCATGCTGCCAATTCAGGTAACATTTTCAAACGGCCACTGTTTTCGTCTGCCGCTGAGGATGACCCACCGTGTCGAAACCTGGCAAACTGGAATCACCATAACGCCGCTGGAGTTGTGACACGAAAACAGCAAGGCCCTTCGAGTCCGCACACACTAGTACGTTCAAGTTCTCGAATCATGGGAGCTGAGGGTTAAGTTACCGCGCGACGAAACATTGGCGGCGTGCAGAGTTGTTGACGTGACGTTGCAGGCATTACGACAGGAACCTGAAGCCAGCATACCGACATCCACCACTGGATCACCAACCTGGTACGTAGAGCGCTGCAACAACGACCGTCTCCAGGTTTGGCTGTGACACGTCGCGATTCAGATCAACACGACATCATGCCCCTGGGCCTGCGTCTAGTCGTCCAATCCAGGTCGCCTGAGCCACAGTAGTGAGGGGCGCATGGTGCGTGGTCTAGTATATGTGCAGGTGATCTTTGACTTCGCGTTTGATCTTTTAACGTCGTGTTTCGTGTGGCGGCGATCGGTTGATGAGCCGTCTAAAATACTGATGATGATGCGGGGCAAGACTTGGCACGCAAAGGTGTGCGTCTATGTACTACTGGCAACCCGGAGTCAGGGACAGAGGGCCTTGGCTTTGTGGAGCCTCAGCTTCCTGGGTCAGCACGGCTGACCGTACAGGCAGAATTGGCCATGGTCAAGACAGGCGGTGGGACTTTGGTGACGGTCATTTAGGCACAGGCACGTCTCAATAGCTCTTCGCGAGCAATAAGGATTGACGTCCTTGATCAACATTCCTCCATATGGGCCTTTTTGCATTATTATTCTTGTGCGGTTAACACACCAGGGTGCCCTTGGTGCATAATACTGGCGTATTCAACACGTCTACTGTATTCACGGTGAGCATGGTATTGGTGACAGTGGGTACGCGGCAGGCGTAAGACCTGGCGGCCTCGTGCTTCTCGTGGCGAATTCACGTGTCTATCATGATGCCTCAGACGAGTTGATACCTTAACGTGTTCGAGTTTGTCGTCTTCTGCCATAGTATCCACAATCGTGGAACTTTATGACCCCGAGTCGTCTAGCGTTGTGAAACGTGGTCCAAGCCTGTCATGCTTACCACATGACAAACTTTGAAAATTCTATCCAGTTGTTGGGGATATTCACCCACTGGCAGTCAGATGATACCAATCCTTACCCGTACTGCGGGATCTGATCATGTGGGTATGGGTTCTTACAGCAGAATTGTCGTGGTAGTATCTGGCAGGTTGTCTTGAAACATTTTGACAAGCCCCTGCCAAGGGAAATTTTAGGTCCTCGTGAACGTCATGGATGCGAAATGGTCACCATCGAGACTTACTTACCGTGATCTTTTTTTTGACACAAGACAAGATGATTGACTCCTTGCCAGTGGGCAATTGACAGATATAAAGGTGCGGTATTCTGTGGAGGAGGATCCTGCATCCCACTTCCCAGTTCTTCTCATGTTAGCCCCTATCGCCAAGCTTCTTTTTGCCGCTGCGCTCGGATGCACTGTCGGTGCGCAGAGCATCTCCATCGTCTCACCCGCCCCGGGCACCGCCCTAAAGGCTGGATCGACCCTCGTCGTCGAGCTTGAGAAATCTGTGCGTGTTACATAACTCCCCTCTACTCCTCTCCTGTAACTTGTTCTGAACCCCGTCCTTACAAAATCGGATCGTCATCGCAAAAAATGGGTACCCGCGTGGGTCACACTGTTTATCCAGCCATCGGCTACTGGCATTCAGACGGATGAAGTCTCCCTCGTGATCGGTGCTCTTGCGTGTGGTCTACCATGCGCAGACACCGTCACCAAATTGGGTACGGTGCTCTACGCCGGCGTTTTTGCACCGCAGTCGGCCGACAGCAAGGGAAATGGGTACCAAAACTTCACCGTGCAAGCTCCAGATTGGTTCGATGGTCCTGGACAGATCACCGTCGCGCACTACTACCTTGAATCGGTGCGCAACTATTTTTTGTGGTCTTGTGTAGGGGACAAAGCGCTGAAAGCCTGTGGAAGGCGTACAATGTTCCGGTCTTGGATCTCGTGGCGGGCAACATCACCGTTTATGGGGCCCAGGGTTGAAGCTGACGACCGCCGATCGTTGGCCGAACGCGTTTTCGAAGGGTTAAAAGGCCATTTTGGTTCGTGGAACAGGATTGAAGAGATACCCCGAATTTGAGCGTATAAAATGCGAACGGTTGTCGATACCTGTATGTTTCTATACGGACACATGGATAACCGTTTGTGTGCATGCGGTTCCTTGACTAACTCACGGGGGATATCAAGATCTCAGAAATTTAATTTGGATTTGAAGTTTAACCCGAGAAAGGCTAAAAGTTCAAATTTAAGTCATAATACATGCGATTCAAATTTCTGAATAAATTTGTCATTGTAAACACACTTTAAATGTCACTGAGATTTTGATATCCGTCGTGTGTAATTTGGCTCTTTTCTCCAACGTCGAAGCAAGCAATCGTTAAGGTTTAGAAGCTGATGTGACTTTGCGTAGGCCCGACCTCCGAAATACTTACGTGATTCGACACCCCTTGCGCTCAGTAATGATGCTCCTTAGGACCAGCGTCGGTATACCTCGGGTATGTACAAAAGCGTTGACGAAAAGCAAAAAGTGAAGGCGAACGGCAACTCCCCTCGGGGGCATTCACGGAAAGAATTTGGATCTCGGTTTACCCGCCGGGTCCCTTTAGCTTCTTCATCACCTGCTCGTGCAACGCGCGGATCACAGGACCGATTGCCCCGCCCTCGCACACAACCCCGACGTCGATGGGTGCAATCCGCCGACAACCATGTCCGCTTTCGGGTATGCGTGGCCGCGTGGCACGGACGGCCTCGAGGACGAGTGCGCGGAAGTCTGGGATCGGCTCAAGTCCTAAATTCTCCACATTCTGAGTCGTCGAGTGGACGCGCCCAGGGGCGTCCGCGCCAGATCCCGAGCCAGGCTGTGGAGGCCGCTCGACAGCGCTCTGATAGAGTGAATACGACGCGTCCAAAATGACGATGCACTTGTCGGTCATTAATCTCAAATCGAGCGCATGTCTTTGGAGAAAAAAAAAGAGAAACATCAACTTGAATATGTTTCAGCGCAGAGTTAGCAGAAGAAGCTTTACCTGAGATCGCCATACAACACCCGCCACCATCCTGTGCCCTTGACGATCGTGTCAAACCATGGTTCCTCTGTAGGTCGGACCTGCCTGCCCCTTCCATTCCAGATGGGCCCACCCTCTCTCGTACCTGCCGCGAGGCGATCGAGCTCGACCGCAATGGACAGAGTGTCCCGAAGAAGTCCTACCAGCCGATGAAGTGATGGCGCGAGAGGTCCGTGCCGAAGGATCTGACGGAGGTATGGCTCAGCTTCTTCGTGTGGGTTTGATCGTAGAGGGAATTGCGTAGACGTAGCCGGTGTAGGCAGTGCGAGTGTGTTCGCGTTTTGGGGCGAAGATGACGAGGCACAACGCGAGAAACGAAGTTCAAAAGAACCACCAGTGGGTGAAAGTTGGTCCGTACAACTGATCAGTACCGTATAATCCTGTATCCGCATTGCATGTTAAGAGCGACAAGAAAAAAGCTGAAAATAAGACTTGCCCCAGAGTATGCAAATTCGACAGTCTGCAAATCGAACGAAAGGAGGCGGACATCTCGCCATTTTTTGTCTTTCGCCATCTGTGCAACTGAAGGCAGCAATTATTATCAGAAAACCGATCGTCCTCCAAGACAGGTTCAAATATCTCACCCTCTCGGGCAATCACCACCATCTTGGATACCCTTGCCCATTCTTCAAGGAATTCGTCCACGCATGTATCCACCTGTTCCGATAGGAATGATACCACAGCTTCTGCAGCATCATAGATAATCCTCTTCGATGGGCGAATGATATCACTACTACTCCGTCCGGCTGCCGCGCGTTTCCCTATGGGCTGTTGAACGTACTTAAGTTTGACGCATGTCACAACTTGAGCCTTTTTGTCGGACCACCAATTGAGTGGGATGACACGAATGTTAGGCATCGCTGCCTCGGCTGCCGGGGCGCCAGAAAGAATGTCGGACGACTGGACACAAAGGGCGGGGATAGAGCGGGCGAGAGAAGATTGCATGTAGGATAGGGCAGAAGCCTGCGGAAGCGCGCTCGTTGGATTGACGTACGCGTACGGAATACCACGGAGCTTGAACTGTGCTTCGACCTTCGTATAGGCGACGCGAGCGCTGAGAATATGTCGCGTAAGCCCGAGACAGGACGGTAGGTGGATAGATAGGGCTACTTACCAACAATAGGCGTAAAGTTCTCGCAGCGTCTGTGTTTCCAAATGGAAGCTAGTGGTGCATAAGACATACTGATCGTGCGGGTACTCTGTGTGGTGGAACTTACTTATCTTCCTTTCGTAGAGTGTTTTCTGGTAGGCGAATGTCGTGCTTCCATTTCTCTCCCGCCTGTGTATCTACTGCACCCACCGCAATTACGGCTTCGGATGGTCGCTTCTCCCCTCGTATTCGGCGAACGTCCAACCACCCAATATCCTCCATGATCATGTTGCCAAACATACTGTCTGGTAATACCTTGACCGAGATGAGCGCATAGCGAAAATCCTCATCGGTAATCACGAGCACGAGGTAGTGAGATGGAAAATTGGAGAGTTTGATGTACATAGTGCCTCTTGCCAATGGACCCAGCTTTTGTAACTCTGAGAAACACATGAGAATCCGGCAGGAAAGGAATAAAAAAAAGAAACATCACACGTACCCTCCTTTGAGAAGTTGCGATGTCGAAAGACCTGCAAGCCAAGGTAACTCGCCTTCTGTTCGACAATGTCCATGATCGTCTTATACGTCATAATAAGATTCCAAAAGACATTGCACGTTTTTGTGGCTTACTCTGAACCGCAGGCTCACTAAGGTCCCTAGCAACTTACTCGGATTATCGTTCAAGTCGCTCGAAACGATAGCGAAACGAGGGCCGCGAGATGCTGCGGCGAGATCCCCCGTATCGCGGAGGTCCATACGACCAGTTCTGACGTCGATTGAGATGAGAACGACCTCGTCCATGCAGAGATGGATACGAAGAACGTGGTAACCCCCTGCGCGCTCTCAAACAGGTCTTCGCACTAGAATCAAGAGTACATACCATGAGCGTCTAAGACGACCTTCCCTTCGGGAGAAAATACATTGCGAGTCGGACCGCGTTGGAGTTGGAACTGGAATACTTTGAGGATAGCTCTGGTATGCGCACTGATGACCTTGTGGATCATCGCCTCAAAATCGAGGTTTCGTGCTTCCTGAGGGATGTACGTTAGGTTTCGGGATACCAAGCTCGCGCGAACTCACTACTGAAAGCTCTCCAATGGTTCCCATGCTCTCATCCTGATCGATGACGACACCCAGGGTTCCCTTCATAGGTTCCCACTTGACCTCAAACTGAAGTCCCTCGACTTCGTCCGACGGTCGTGCTGAGCCTAACTTTGCTTTGAGCTGAAGTCCAGACAACATGCGAGCGGCTGGAGTCCTCGCGGGCCCACTTCCAACTTTGGGATTTGCGCGATTCTCAATGATCGAAATAGTGAGCGTTCCTCCATGAGGTGGCAGCTTGGGGCGGTTATGAGGTTGCGCACGTCCCGGGACAGTAGCCGAAGCGGGACGCCTGGGAAGTAGCCTGAGCGGATCACAAGGTCAAACGGTCAAAACACTTACAACCAATACGACACTGAGAGGGTCTTGTTACCATTCAACAGCTCGACTTTAAGATATTGCCCCCATCCAAGAGAACACATCCGCACCGCCTGTCAACAAACTTGTTTAATAAAACCAGAAAGACATATGTATACGAGGATTGACCTGGTACCACAATATCTGGAGCTGGTACGAAAGGGACATCATTTCTAATAGAATTGTTGTGAGCTAAGCGCCGCGAGTTTATGTAACTATACCCACGTAGAAAGTTGTACAATCGGACGAGGGGAGCGTCGACGGTTCCCTCAGGCAATTTTGGTCTTCCCGAAAGCTCGATATTGGGAGGAAGATCCACCGACTCGGGCAGAGGCAGGTAGTAAGCCATTCGGGAATCTGCCTCGTCCGTGATATGTCGCTTAAGCACGCCAGTTGGCTCCAGAGGGAACTCTGGAAGTCAGGAGGCTTAGTATCGATAAACATATGTCACACGAGACACACCATCTGTGCCACTCATGTCTCCGCCGACAGAGATGAGGAACCTCACGCTAACGAAGAACCAACCGTCATCTTTCTCTGCTCCACGCATACAGACGGAGGTTTCAAACAGGCTTGGCACAGTAAAGTGCACCCTGCCATCCGCTGGATCACAGTTTCAAACGGAGACCTGGGACGAAGACAAGGATTTTTTGACAGTACCAATTCGATGCTGGGACATCTCCACGGGAATGATTTCTGTCATACGGAGCCGGTACCGCATGATCTCCTCCATGTCGCTCAACGTTTTGATCACCTCGGTGTCGGTCATGGGTGGAACGGGAACAATAGATTTCTACACTCAATACCATGAGCCTGACTTCTAGGTACAGGAAAGTATAATGCGACCTTAATCCCGGATGGGAGACGTTTATATGTCCCCGAGGTGAGCACATCGAGGGAGGTGAGAAGATCGTGATTTCGGAGTCTATCAAATTGTTGAGTGACAATTGAAAAGGGTGAGATTTACGAACTGACCTTGCAGGATCGAGACTTTCCCTCGCGTATGTGAGTCCACCAATGACGCCCTCGAATTGTTGATTCTGATTCATGAGAAACGCGGTTATGTTCTGACTCTGTATGAGCACACGCGTCTCATTTAACAGCATCACAAAACCGATTACCATGCATTTTTGAACGGTCTCTGCGTCGCGCGCCCATTTGGCGACGGCGTATAACTTGACGACTTGCTTCTTGGTCTTGACTACCCAATCTGCGATCGTTCGCTTTCTTGCGGCATCCGACATGTTCGGTAGCCTGAGCCATGGAAGATCAGGACACAGTCTAGCACAACTGGACGATATGCTTACGTCTCTGCCAGTTCGACCAGTTCAGCATAGATCGCTTGCATGACTCTGGAAAGCAGTTCTCCGAGAGGTATCTGGCCATCAAGAACGACGGGGAGCTCCATTTCCAGCTGCTCCAAGGTGGGTTCCTGCTTTAGATAACCATTCCTTGTGAGTCCGTTTAAGACGGCAAGGGCTTCGGCCTTTTGTTTCTGCATATCGAAGATAGTGCGGTTGGCGCCATTTGCTGCTGTTGAATCCATGAGCAAGCTAATGGGACGAAAAGCAGCTCGACTTCGTCCCCGTGTCGAGCACAAAGAAGGAAGTCAGCCACGCAGAAGGAGAAAGAGAGTCGGTTGGACCGACGAGAACAAGGAGAGACTTGCCACCGCCAGTCACATCGGCGTCAGCACGTGACCCGGAGTCCTCCGGGTCAGCTCAACTCTCCCGCAGAGAAACTCACCGACAACAACTGTGAGTCCAGCAATGCTCAGGCTCTCAAAAGCCCCTGCTCTCTTACAGAGGCAGTCACTTGCACTCAGGCGTTCTCTCGCGACTGTCGCAGATCCACCTATTCGTCGTTATGGTGGACTGAAGGATCAAGACCGCATCTTCACTAACGCCTATTGTAGACACGATCATGGTTTGAAGGGAGCTTTGGTCAGTGCACACGACCCACTTTGCTTCGCCTCGAAAAGTATAATCAAGTCTTTTAGTCTCGCGGTGACTGGCACCGGACGAAAGACATCCTTCTAAAGGGAGATTCGTGGATCATTCAAACCATCAAAGACTCCGGACTCAGAGGGCGTGGAGGTGCTGGTTTCCCCAGTGGTCTCAAGTGGTCGTTCATGAACAAGCCTGGCTGGGAGAAAGACAAGCGGTACGCCTTTTTGTATCTTCCCGAATATTGTCGTTTTCATTCTACGTCAGTCCCCGCTATCTTGTGGTCAATGCCGACGAGGGTGAACCAGGAACGTGCAAAGACCGTGAAATTCTCCGTGGTGATCCTCATAAACTCGTCGAGGGCTGTCTTGTCGCTGGTCGCAGCATGAATGCGAATGCGGCATACATCTACATTCGTGGGGAGTTCGTCCAAGAGGCCAACCATCTCCAGCAGGCCATCACTGAGGCATATCGCGCTGGCTTAATTGGTAAAAATGCATGTGGTTCGGGTTACAACTTCGACGTCTACCTTCACCGCGGCGCCGGCGCGTACATCTGTGGAGAAGAAACGGCTCTCATTGAATCCCTCGAAGGAAAACAGGGGAAACCTCGCTTGAAGCCACCTTTCCCCGCTGACGTTGGTCTTTTCGGTTGTCCAACGACTGTTGCCAACGTTGAAACGGTCGCTGTTGCGCCAACCATCTGCCGACGGGGTGCGACCTGGTTCGCTAGTTTTGGCCGGGAGCGTAACCAGGGCACAAAACTCTTCTGTATCAGTGGCCACGTCAACAACCCGTGTGTGGTCGAGGAAGAGATGAGTATCCCACTCAAGGACCTTATTGAACGACATTGTGGCGGTGTCCGAGGCGGCTGGGACAATTTACTCGGGATTATCCCTGGCGGAAGTTCTGTCCCTGTATTACCCATCGACAAGTGTTCCGAGGTCCTCATGGACTACGACTCGCTGAAAGATGCACAGTCGGGTTTGGGCACAGGCGCTGTGATCGTCATGGATAAGAGCACAGACATTGTCGCTGCCATTGCACGATTTTCTTCGGTAAGTTATTTGATAAATATTCGTCCTGCCTCACTGACGCATTTTCTAGTTTTACAAACATGAATCTTGTGGTCAATGCACTCCCTGTCGTGAAGGTACCACGTGGATGATGAACATGATGAATCGTATGGTCGAAGGTCGTGCCCACCGCCGGGAAATTGACATGCTTCTCGAGCTCACGTAAGTCATCGTCTTTCACTTCACCCCACCCATCTCATGTCGTTCACAGTAAACAAATTGAAGGACGCACAATATGTGCTCTTGGCGACGCAGCTGCATGGCCAATCCAAGGTCTCATGCGGCATTTCCGCCCTCAGGTTGAGGCTCGTATCGATGCTTTCCGTGCTGCCAACGGTGGTGTTTTGTTCGGTGGCCGTCTGAAGAGCGAAGTGGATCCGACGCTGGCGACGCCGGATAATCTCGGTGCCAACCTGATAGAGCCAGGCGATAGAGTATAATGCCTGTACCCACATTGCCCTCCGCAATCTCATCAGATTTGATCCGGATTGACTCGATCTTGTCTTGTCTTGTCTTGTCTTAATCTTCATCTTAAATCTCTTCTCGTTCTTGGTCACCCCCTCCTAGTCTTTCTTAATCTTCTTCTCTTATCTTAAATCTTTCTTCTTCTTAATCTTATCTTATCTTTCTTATCTTAAATTGAGGATCTTCACACTGTTGATGGTCATCTTCATGAATCTTTCAAGGAGGCTTGTTGTGCAAGAGGTCTTTTGCAGGATGATAGAGAATGGTTGTTGTGTCTCCAGGAGGCTGCTCATATTGCCATGGGCTACCAACTGAGATATCTCTTCATTGTCATCCTCATCCACTGCTCTCCTGTGGATCCTCACAGGCTGTGGGATGCTTCTAAGCATCATCTTTGTGATGACCTTCAGCACCATCTCATCCATACCTTCCACATTCCTTAGCCCACTGAAGAGCAGCTGTATGACTATGGCCTTCACTTGGTAGATCAAGAGCTTCAGAAGCATGGAAAGAGTCTTCAGCATTTTCCAACCATGCCTAGGCCACAGCACAACTGGGGTGTTCAATAGGGAAATTTGTTGATCAATAAGCAGCTGACTCATGATGTTCAGGAGCAACAACACATTGTTGATGCTGGTCTTCCCACTCTCAATGGTGAACAGAGGACTCTTTATGATGCTGTCATGAACAGTGTGGACAATTCTCCTGGCTCCACCTTCTTCCTTCACAGTGGTAGTGGTTGTGGCAAGATCTATTTGGCCAGACTTATAGCTGCTGGTGTTTGTACTGTAGGAAAGATTGTCCTGTGTGTTGCCTCCACTGGTCTTGCCTCTCTCCTCTTGCCTGGTGGGTGCACTACTCATTCTCACTTTAAAATTGGGATGAGTCAGCTTCTCAGCACCACTTTGTCATTGAGACTGTGGATCACACTCTTCATGATCTCTTGAACAAGCCTCAGCTCCCCTTTGGAGGAATTACTGTCCTGTTCAGTGGTGACTTCAGACAGACTCTTCCTGTCATCCAGCATGGCTCTAGAGAGCAGATTGTTCCTACCACCCTTACCCATTCCAACCTCTGGCCAGCCATCACTGTACATCATCTTCATTAGAACATGCATGTTGTGTCAAAGATTAAGGTGTACCACACACTTAATCAAGGAACTATGGTAGTAAAGATCTAAGATCCATTAGAGATTGACATAGCATGATTTAATATGACTCACCATGACTCATTGTGAGTCATGAGGCTGTACATTATATAATCAGGTATGCTCTTCAACAATCATGAGTCATGATGACTCAGTATGAGTCATCATGAGTCACTATGAGTCATTATGACTCAATGTGACTCAGAGCAAGTCACATGATTAACTATGAGTCATTATGAGTCATTATGAGTCACTATGACTCAAGCATGACTCATGATTAGAGTTGGAACTCCGCTTTATGTAACATATATAAAGGGCATGTAACGTACAATGCTGTAACGAATTCCACAAGGAGTTCCCTGACTTCATTTCCCTCTTACCTCACCTGAGGATCATTCCCCACATTAAACTCTATCTTACATCTGCGCTTCAGTACCCCTATTGAGGTACTGATACTCCGCTACCAAGACTACACTCTGCTAGTACAGTGAGTCTCACACTGTGCATCAATCCCTTTGTTGCTGCGCCCCAAGTGAGAGTGGTATTGGTGCTACTACTAGCCAATCCGCGACACACTATTTTATCCCCACTCTCATTAGGTTATGAGCCCCACCTAGATTCGCTTGCAAAGATTACTGTCACTGATATCTTCAATGCATGCACGATCTGAGGCGCTAGCAGAGCTTGAGGCTCTATGTGCATGCATTAAGCGTGACATTGGGGAAGAAGCCCTATTGGAGGCTTTTTCTTGGGAAATGGCACTGTGGACCGCTGCCCATACTATGAACAACATAGGATGGACCAATGAGTATAACCCCACCACAGTAGTCATGAGGGGCGGATCAGTTTGGAATTTTGCTTTTTCCTTTCTCTATGGAAACAGCACAAATACTGATCAACGGTTAATAGACATCTGCATAACGGACAATCTAGAACATCCTGTAGAAATTCAGGATACCACTTTAGTGAGTAGAACCACCCCTCTTCCCTCAAACATCGCAAATCCTGGAGATCCGGACTTCTGGCGTAACTCTCCTGCTGTCCAATCTCACTACCCTGCTCCGCACCATCATTGCCTTGTCTTTGGATACTATCTCCCTGACGACGATGTTGAGACAAACCCTGAGGAGATCTGACATCTAGTAGACTTGATCACTAGACAGACTCCTCTTAATCCTATCATCGCTCCCACTCCCATTTATCCTCCAAATATTATCTCTCCACACTCTCCATCCTCCTCCACATCCACTGCTACATCAGGCAGCGACCACCCACAAGGTGAGAACCCACATGACTCCAGTGTGGAAGTAGGAGTGTTATTCATTCCTACTCCTCCTCCTTCTTCTAGTAGCTTGCAGCACTCTGCCGACAAGCCCAGCAACCAGCAACCACAGCCAGTGGTAGCTGAGACAAGATCGGAACGCTTTCCGATTATTGAAGAAGAAAGAGAGACGACCCCTGAGTCGTTCTATACCGCACTGGTACAGATTCGTCCTCCTACTCCTCCTTGTCCTTGCTTACCTTCTACACCCTCTTCGGGATCGCCACCTGCTGAACTCCTAGCTCAAATTGACAAAGGACTAGCAGAGATCTACAATGAGCTCGTCCAACATGCCCACTCCCACTCCCTCCAGCATTGCCTCGAATGCCCTCTGGATGGTCAATCTGGACCCTCAGCTCCAGGAGACCTTCCAACTAGTCAACCTGGAGTACAGGCCGGAGTACATGGCCTACCACGCACCTCAAGACAAACTTGAGGAAGGAACCAACATGGAGGACTTCGACTCCATGTACAGTGACTCACAAAATTGTCCCAATGTTTTGCACTTTTTGATTGTTCATTGAATAACTCTGGGGGACAAACACATATAAACAAAGTGTTGGTGTATCAATGAAAGCATGTACTAAGGGCTAAGCG